>JANIVJ010000009.1:0-219658 GCA_030555785.1 Yamadazyma kanchanaburiensis | reverse complement strand
CCAAAGGTTCAATTTTCTAATAAAATTTCAATCAATGAGACCTTTTCTCCTGATAGCTGAGACAAGTGCCGATAAGATAAGCCGAGATGAGGTTGATTAGGGAACAATGGATATGGGAGGGTGTGAGTAGAGGGGGTATAGTAGATTGATTGGGGCACTAGGTATGAGGTGTGAAAGGGGACGGAAGTACGAGGGAGGACGTTGGAAAGAGTAGAAAACAGAGGTCCTGTCCGGGACATGGTACAGAACAGAGAGTATCAAAAACTTGCTTTTTTGACTTCAATCTCCTCTAACTTCTCCATTTCTCCTTCTTCCATTATCTATTACTACATACACTACTTACCTACAACAGATTCAAAAGCTTTTCTAAAATATTCTTTACCCTCATCAATAACATTCCCATGACATGGAACCAATTTTGTGAAATTCCAATTATAAATCGTCTTCAAGGCATTTCTATTCTCTTGATCTTTAGTACTTAACAACCCCTCTTGAAGAGTCTTATAAAAACTTGAATCAGCATGTGTATATCTTGTCAAAAAAGATAATCCACCATGAGGGTTGAAATTTTTATCAAATCCTAACTCAGGACTATATTGTTCAAGACTATTACCTTTTGGACCAAGGGTTAAAAGTAAATCAGCTTCAAATAAGATTTTTGAAACTTTATCAAACATAACTAATTCTCTATTCTTATGATTAGGTAAGTAAACGAATTCGAAATTTTTCAAAATTACATCATCTTTAATACCAATATTTTCTAATTCTGATTGATTGAGTAATTTATTACCGATTTCTTTAGATATTAAATAATCAATTTTAACAGGTACATGATCTAATCCTTCCATACCAATGATTTTTAAATCTGGATATTTCTCTTTAAATGATTTTGCAGCCATTGTATGTTCAACATCAGGAATGATTAAGTAGGTGATATTGAAACCATCTTCTTTACCAGTTAATTGTTTTAAACTTCTAACAACTTCATCACCATATGGGATTGCTGACCATACGATAATTTGGTTGTCATAATGGAAAAGTGACATACGAGCACCAAAATGTAAAATATTGGCTCTGGTGAATGGAGTTGAAGCAATGACAATGTTTTCAGTCAAGTTTCTAACGACGGCTTTCAATGGGTTTGGGTACATGATTTGTTTTAGATATAAGAGATATTCTTGAGTTTAAATATGAAATTAGAGATGAGGCTCGCGGAGGTATGGTGAGATGAGGGAGATGCAGATGACGTGGGTACAGGCAGATGGAGATTGGGAGAGAGCTGGGAAAGAAAGAGGGAAGGGGAAGAGGGGTATTGTTTGAGATACTGGATGCTAGTGGTGTATAAGTTTAGGAGAGAGTAGGTATCCTAGTGTGTTGAGTAGCACGATGTAGAGGTTTCTCCATGTTCCAGAGTAGCCGCATTCGGTTATAAGAAATGTGGCTTACAACCGATAAGAAGGCCGAAAGCGAGACACTGTGAGAGAAAGGTGGGTAGTATAATGGTGAATGTGTTGATATAAGCATGGTATTGTGTCCAGTGGGTGTGTTCCAAGGTGATTTATTGTCTTCTGTGGTTTTATCATTTCTCTACACACCTAGTGGAGAAGTAAGGAGGGCGTAGAGAAATCAGTTGATAAGTAATCAATATTGGATCACGTGATGCAGATTGATAAGCAATGAGGCTAGACTAACGTGATGAGAAGGAGGTCAATTGTACTTCGATGCAGGCTTAGCCCAAAGCATGGTCTTTCATAGATGCTGGTTTTCGGACCTTACTTCCTGTTCGTCTGTATTAACTCTAGGCCAGTTCGGCCCCCTCTCCACCCCTCTACTTCTCCCTCCCTCTACTTCTCCCTCCCTCTACTTCTCCCTCCCTTTACTTCTCCCTCCCTCTCCCCCTACATTCCTTCGTAAACCATATATTATCTTATCTAATTATCACACCCATCATTTCTTCTCTCGTCCCTACAAATGAGATTCCTCCTTTACAAATGGAAAAAATTTACTTATAATCTCCTTAGGATTCTCGATGACATTACCATGACATGGAACAAGAGTGTTAAAATCAAGCCCATAGATTGACTTAATTCCTTGTCTTGCAACCTCTTCTTCAGTACGATGAGAAGTATTAAGTCTATTAGACCAAAATTTACTATCATGATGAAGATATCTTAAGAAAAATGAAGACCATGTATATGGGTGTCCCCCCTTATGTCCTGTAGCCTCGGTATATTGTTCTACAGTACCGTCATTCTTGAAATCCAAAATGAAATCTGCTGCACAAACAATCTTACTATTCTTATCATATACCACAAGCTCCTTTAACCTGTGACGACTAAGGAATACTAATTCAAAGTTATCTAAAATCACATCCTCTTTAATTCCAATACTTTGTAAATCTGCCTTTTTAAGTAACTTATTACCTTGATCTAATGGAATTTTATAATCAACTTCTATACCTTCTTTTTGAAATACTTCAGATGCAATGATTTTGATGTTTGGGTACTGTTCTTTGAGTCCTTTGACTGCTCCATAATGTTCTAAGTTTGGTACAATAAGATGACTAATATTAGATCCATCAGATACTCCTGATAATTTCTCTAAAGCTTCTTTAAAAGCATCTCCATGAGGGAGAGCTGAATAAATAACTATTTTATCGTTATATTTGAAAGTGGTCATTCTGGCACCGGCATTGAAGTATCCAAGAATACTGAATTGTGTGGAAGAGATTAACACATTCTCTGCTAATTTACGATGGGCTGCAAGGATTGGATTGGTGTACATGGGGATGGAGTGAATTTTCGCACCCTGATTTTTCACTTTTTCGTCCATTTTACGAGGCTGTTTGAGCCCTGATTGTTGGACCGGGCAATAAATAGTCAAGAAACAGAAAACTTCCAAAGTAGATACTGTATATATCTTATCTATGAGTTCCAAGTTGTATTTCTCTATACCCTTTGCAGTTTTTGGGTACGAACTTCAGTCTCCATTTTTAGATCCAAGCGTTAAGCCTCGGATAAGCCTCTCATTAGACATTCGCCAAAGCTCTTACATCTCTGAACATTTATTCATTTAACTATATAGGTATTATAAGACTCTGATCACCTCTTTTGTATCAAACATAAAGGAAATGAGCTTAGAATGAGTCTTTTCCACGTTTCTTCAATTCATTATCAAGAACCTTCTTTCCAATTGCACTATCATCAGGTCCAATATCCCCTCCGAAAACATTTGCAAAAAGTGCTGCTCCAAGATCTGCAAATCCTGTAAGAGCCCCAGGGTAAACTAAATTACTTGATCTTGCTGTTCTTTCACATCCATCAACTGTTGGTTTACCTGCAAATCTGTCATTAATCCATTTTAATGCTGCTCCACTTCCTTCAACAATTTCAAGAACATGTCCTGTTGAATTAGAAACTGCAAATTCAAATGAATCCATCCCTTGATCACACCAAACATCATAAACTCTTTGTGCATCCTTAAATGGAACAATTTGATCTTTCACTCCATGGTATACGAAAATTGGAATTTCAGGTTTTAAATCTTCTGTGTGTTCAATACCTAAAGTATTCTCTTTAAGAACATATTGAATTTCATCTAATTCAAGAATTTCCCATCCGTTTTTAGCATATCTATTTGGTCCACTAAACATATTATCAAATGCATAATAAATTAAAGAATTTGCTAAACAAAAATCTAAAGCTTTATCAAAATCTTCCTTTTTAGATTCAACAACTTCTGTTTCAAGTAATTTTTTCATATTTGGATATTGATTTGCTAAACCATTGATTGCATTAGGTACTAAACCAACAAATACACCACCTTCAACTGCTTCTGCAGTTGCTGTGACATTTGTTACCCAACCACCCAAAGCTGCACCAATTAAATTCTTAGATAAGTCTTCTGCGTAGCTTGGTTGTAAAGCAGCTGCCCAACCCCCAGCAATTGTACCACCGGAATATCCCCAAAGTACAACTTCTGCATCTGGATCAATATTGGTTTCATTATTTGTGCTTAATGCTGCTCTAATTGAATTAAGGGTTGAATAACCTGCTAATTTACCAACTGTGAATGCACTATCAATACCTTCATAATCGGCTGAAACAACATAATATCCTTGATCTAAGGCACCTTGAATAAAGAACATTTCAACTTTTCCAACAATTGTACTAAAACCACCACCACCTAAAAAGGAATAGGATGGTGAACATCCAAAACTTGATGCATCTTCTGCAACATTATAACTAACCAATCTTGAACTATTAGCATTGTGTGGTTCAAAAATTGTACTAACAATTGCAGTTGCATTACCTAAAGCATCTTCAGATCTAACCAACATTTGCCAGGCATTTTTAACATTAACAGGAAAGTAAACACTCCTTATCTGAGCCGGAGCTTTTCTCCATTTTAAAATTTCACCAAGCTCTGCATCTTCGAAACCTTCAGGTGCTTGATAGAATTCATCCTCATCTGGTGATAATAAGGTTGTAGGAGCAGAAATAACGAAAGAAAGTAAGAAAAAAAAGTATATTAACTTCATTGAAATCAAACTATAAGATTAAAAAATATTTAAGGGGGATTTTTTTCTTCTTAAATATAGGATTGTTTAGTCACATTCATCTTGCATATTTTTTCTGTGTATTATTTTTGCAGCTCGGGGAAATCTCGTTTAAAAATTTCCCTTTTTGGCAATGTTATTAAGTCCGCATTTGGCATAGACAAAGACAGAGACAACAAGTAACGAGGAGAAATAGAGGGTTAGTAAGTAGGTCCAGAACTTCAGCTTCGATTTGATTGCCATTAATTTACTATTAGTCGGTATACTTATTTCACCTCGGATTTAGAATAAAGTTTTCAGGTACATTTACGAGAACCCTGAAACTAGACAAGAAATTTCAAAATCAAGCGGAATTGAGTTGTGTTGTGAAGCTTACTTTGGCTAAGAAATAGACTAATTGGGTACTCCGGGGACAGGGAAATAGAATTAAAACCGTGATCCGGTGAAACTCTGAAAATAGATTTAAGTAGCCTGAATGTTACTGCGTGGCCTAGAAAACTTTAATTCGCTTAAGAAAGGGAGCTAGGGCAAGTATATAATCTGTAGAATAAATAAAAGACGGTTGGTCTCTTGGTGTAATATTCCTAAAACATTTTTTTTCTATCTAATGCTTTTGGAAAGGAAACAATAACTCTGTCAGCCAATATTTACTAGTTCATCTATATGCAGGAATTAGTTCAAGAAGGTTTAATTTAAATAGAGTTTAGAGAAGATTGGCGTGATACTTGCCAAGATCTCAGTTCTTCATGAAGCAGAGTGTAAAACACTAGACCCTGATAAGCCACTAAATACATTTATCCGAGCTTAAATTCCGTGTTTCTATTGTTACGTGCTTCAAATTTCAGGGCGACAATAAAAAGTTATGGAAGCATTTAAAGTTCATTGTGTTGATGCCAAGATGGCATCGAGAATGTCGGAAGAGTTGTCAATGAACCGTGTTGATGGTATGGTCATTTGCTGGTGGAACTCATAACCTCGTCATTCTGATGAAGAGATATGAAATTAATGTTTTCGGTAAAGTGGATATTGTTTCCACGTATAAGAGTGATCCTGATACAATGGCTGTAATATACAACTGTAAATATTCAGTCTCTGTTGGCATGAACTTTTCTGGTATTTTATTTTATTGGCTACTCTACTATATAGCTTTGATCAACAATAATGTATCACCTGAACCTACAACATCACCTTCATCTGCAACAATATCCAAAACCTCATACTTGAGGTCTTGAACAGGTTTTGATTCTTGATTTCCTTCTTCTTCTTCATCATCACTACTTTCTTCATTTATTGCTCTCAAAGGGATTTCCATTTTCATGGCTTCTAAAATTACCAAGACATCTTCTCCAGTTACTATATCACCTTTTTTGACATTAATTTTGAAAATATTAGCAGCCATACCTGCAAAAACCTTAATAGTAGAAGGACTGTTCAATATATCAGTGTCCGTTGATTTAGATTCTTTAGCTTGTGCAATTTCACTTAACCATTTATCTCTTGATTGTTGTTCTTCTTCAGCGAGAATATCAATATTAGCCTGTTTGCTCTTGTTCATCTCCCTGATTTCATCTTCAATAGAATCTAAGAAACCAATATATTCTTTAAAATTGATTTCTACTTCTTCTGTTTCAATTTGAAGCTTTCCTGATAAAAGTTGATTATTTAATTCAAACATCTTTTCTTCGGATACTTCATAGTAAACGATTTGATCGAAGTTTTCAAAGAACCATGGTCTATTCTTCAGAACACTTAACCTACTAAAAGAATTCCAACATAAATCAGGTAAAGCTAAAGCATAAATCATGTATCCACCTGGTGAATCAATCGAGTAAATAGAAGACGCAACAGATCCACTTCCAACGGCTCCTTTAGGTGTGAAAGTTCTAGCAGGATTATACTTACCAGTTTTGATTCTTGTACGAGGATCCAAGTTAACAGTAAGGGTATTAGCACAAAAGAAAGATACACCAGTAACTACTTGTTTCTGACCGATTATATTGTTCTTGAAGTCTTGATACAGTTTGATGTTATTAGCTCTCATAAGGTATTCAACATTACTTGGTAAGTATGGGGCATAAGGTCTTTGAGAATGCATATATCTTTCAATACAATGTTTCAAAGCACTATGATCAAAACATAAAGGCAATTTGTATAAAGTACTTTTGATTGTTAATTCGGAAGTTGGTGGAATTTCAGATTCAACTTGAACAAGAATATCAACAAGTTCCTCTTTTGTGATTTTCTTATTATCAAATACTACACCCAAAGCTCCAGTACAAACTTCTGTTCTAACTATCCCTTCATGAAATGTCCCTCTATAGTTTTCAAAATTTGTAACAAGTTGTGTCATACGACCATTGTTAACTAATGTGAATTTTTCACAACCAAAATCTAAAACAACCATATTATCACCAGCCAGACGAATACTTAATTCGGGAAGATCTTTTGTTTCATTTCTGTGATACATCATAGTTGGGCTATCCTTGGTATCATAAGTATCTAAATCATCTACAAACTTTGGAAAGTCCTTGCCATTGCTTATAGCTAATTCTAATTTCTTCAAGTATTCATCTCTCATTTCATTCAACTTTAAACCATCCTTTCTAGAAACTAATTTGAATTGAATCTTACTACCAACCTTAGCTTGTCCTTGTTTCCACCAATCACAGATTACTGGAACAGAAATACAAACAAAACCTGATAATGTTCCTCCATCAACTCCAAATAAAGCCATGACACTTCCAACTACACTAATACCACAAGTTGGGTATGGATATTCTAAAATATTACTTGGATGAGTACCACCATCTTTACCATCTGGTCTTGAAAACAAATCAGATTGTCCATTCAAAGTAGTACAACCTCTATTGGAGTTCAAGTTAACTGTATATACAGTATCATAAAACTTGTTCAATTTTTCTGGGTCACAAATATCAGGTGTATCATGAGGACCACCAGTACACCTTATGATCCATGTTGAATCATCCTTATAGTCTTCGATATTAGGGAGACTAGTAGCTGGGATAGAAGTACCAAATTTAACCAGTTCATGAGATTGTCTTTCAACTGCTAAACAATCACCAGACATCATAACTCTTCCTTGATGTCCTCCAATATTTAAGGTTGGGGTACAAGCTTTTGATCCTAAATATTCTGCAACATCTGGTAAACCACCTTTAATTGCCAAGTATGCTCTTTGTCCATTTCCTATAGCTTCACCAATCTTGACTGTAACATTTGCAGGAATATCAATTTTAGTGAACATCGGTGCAGGTTTCCCATTGACCTTGAATTTAAAAGCTCCACCTGTCAAAGCAATGGTAACAGGTGCATGGAATTTTATTGTTGGACCCTTTTGAGCGATTTCGAAACCGGCTTCAAATTTGTCATTACCAACAAGCAAATTAGCAATTTGGAAAGAAAGTGGATCAGTTGGACCACCTAATGTAACACCAGCACTGTATGAAAATCTACCAGGTAAATCTTGAATTGTTGTATAAGCACCAGGCTTAATGAACTCCATTAATGTTGGAGAGAACTTAAAAGCAGTATTCAAGAAAGAAGTCAAAGTATTACCAGATACAAATGCAGGTGATTTCAAAATTTCACCTAAATATTCAATGTTATTTGTTGGTCCATATATCTTCGTATTTTTTAATGCCTTTACCATCAGATTTGTTGATTTTTCTCTATCTTCTCCCCAAACCATCATCTTAGCAAGTAAAGGATCAAAATATGGTGATACTTTGGTTCCAGTTTCCACCCAATGATCGATTCTTAAATTACAATCATCAAACTTTGGAAATTCAACAAGATGAAGAATACCTGGGGAAGGTTGAAAGTTCATAATTGGATTTTCAGCATATACTCTAACTTCAATTGCGTGACCCTTTGGGATGGCAATTCCATCCTCATCAACACTATATCCACCTTCATCTTTCAAAATATCAAGTGGAATACCAACTTCGCCTTTCTTTTCATAAGCAGCTTGTAAAATCATTAATTTCACTAAATCGACATCATAAACCATTTCAGTAATACCATGTTCTACTTGTAATCTTGTATTCATTTCTAAAAAGTAGAAACTTCCAGTGGTATCATCAACTAAAAATTCAACTGTACCAGCAGATTTATAATTGATACTCGAAGCAAGATTTATAGCACAACGAGATAAGTCTTTACGTAATGATTTTCTTTCATTAACAAAAGGACTAGGAGACTCCTCTATAACCTTTTGATGTCTTCTTTGAATTGAACATTCTCTTTCCCCAAAAGCAAGTACATCACCTTTACCATTTCCAAAAACTTGAACTTCGATATGTCTTCCAGCTTCAACATATTTTTCTAAAAATGCACCTGAATGTTTAAATAAAGTGGCACCACGTGAAACCACTTCTTCAAAAGCACTTACCAATTCAGATTCATCGTGTACAACTTTCAAACCCATACCACCACCTCCAGCAGTTGACTTTATCATGATTGGATAACCAATCTCCTTTGCCTTTTTTGCAGCCATTTGAGGATCATCAAGTAAATCACTTCCAGGCACAACTGGAACTCCATTTTTTTCAGCTAAAGCTCTTGCACTATGTTTTAAACCAAAAGTTTGGACAGAATCAACAGATGGACCAGCAAATATGATACCTTCTTTTTCTAAAGCATTTGCAAAATCACTATTTTCTGATAAAAATCCATATCCTGGAATTACAATATCAGCTTGTGAAATTTTTGCAATTTTCACAATTTCAATTATATTAATATAAGCAGTTGCTCCAGTTCCTGGAAGTAAATACGATTCATCTGATTGTTTAACATGCATTGCATCACAATCTTCGTTACAATAGATAGCAACTGTCTTTAAGTTCAATTGTTTGCAACATCTTATAATTCTACATGCAATCTCACCTCTATTTGCAATTAAAACCTTTTTGATATTTTCAAGTGCCATGATGATTTTAGTGAAATTCAATTTTCAGAATTATTTAATGATTCGGAAACGTTCGATATTCCACCTAATTCCGCTTATCGATTAGATAAGATCTTGCTTATCACATTCTTATTGTTACGGATCTCGGATCTCGGGACTCGGGTTTTGAGTTTGATCTCTTATCAAGAACATAGAGTCGCCAATTTCCCAATCTGTATAAAAGATACCTAAGTAGAGACAATGTGGGGTAATATTAATTTCTTGATATGCAAAATATTTTATTTTTCATTTTATCTATCTAACACTAACTAAAAATGGCTCAATTTGAAAAAGTTGAAAACGCAAAGATACCAGACCACCTTAAAGGAGATGCTAAGTTCAATGCAAAGTTCCTTCCAAAGTTCGAAATCAATTGTGATATGGGAGAGGGATTTGGTCCTTGGAGAATGGGACCTGATGAAGATATTATGCCATTGATTGATAGAGCAAATATTGCTTGTGGTGGACACGCTTCAGATCCTTCAATTATGTTGAAAACTGTTAAACTAGCTAAAAAATATGGTGTTAGTGTTGGAGCACACCCAGGATTACCAGATAAGGAAGGATTTGGAAGAAGAGTATTTTTGATTTCACCTGATGATATTTACACTATGATTTTATATCAAGTTGGTGCTTTAAAAGCAATGTGTGATAGTGAAGGTGTTAAAATGACCCACATTAAACCACATGGTGAATTATACTTTTACACAGAAAGAGATGATGAAGTTAAAAAGGCAGTTATCAAGGCTGCAAAAGTATTTGGTTTACCAGTTGTTGCTGCAAAAAGTGCACATTATTTAGAAGTTGCAAATGAATCAAATCAAGATTTTCTTCAAGAAGTTTATCCAGATTTGAATCTTTCACCAGAAGGGAAATTAGTTAAGATTTTGGCAGGACCAAAAGCTGCAAGAACACCAGAGGATATCTACAATTGTGTTAAAAGACTTGGTTTAACAGGTCAAATTGTTGATACCGAGGATAATGTTATTGATATGAACTTTGGTGGAGCACCTGCGTCATTCTGCTTACATAGTGACATGCCTACTGCATTAGAGAATGTTAAGATGGCTAGAAAAGCGGTAGATGAGATCAATGAGGCCTTAAAGAAATAGACATTAGTTTGTTTGTAGATGTAAGTAGAGAATATGAAGATACAATTCAGATCAATTCCCCCAGTGAAAGCTCCTATTTCATATCTGTCAACCCCCCTCCTCCTCCAAACGTTCCCAACCAAACGTTGATAGGCGATTGATAATAAAAGAGCCGACGCCCGATGCGGGAATAATATTTCTTATCTAAGATAGTGTGGTTGCAAAATGAGGATTAAGCGCAAGTCAGCCTTATCAGTTACAAGCCACCAATTGGACAGCGGATTTTAGACAGGAGATAACATAGCGTACTTATATCCAATAATATCCGTTTAACTCTATAACCACATAATGTCAACAAATAATGGTCAAGTCTTTGGAATAGATGTGGGATATGGGATGATCGTTGGTGTAGGATTTGCATTTGCATTCCTCATGGTAGGTATCACCAAGATCTTAACTAAATATATGAATGAATTTCAAGATAGTGAAATGTTAATGACTGCAAAAAGAAGTATTAAATCTGGTTTAGTAGCATCAGCTGTTGTTTCGAGTTGGACAATTGGTAGTACTTTACTTTTATCAGTTACTGAAGCTTATAGAAATGGTGTGTCATCTGCGTTTTGGTATGGAGCTGGTGCATGTGTACAAATTATTATCTTTTCAACTTTTGCTTTACAAATGAAGAGAAAAGCTCCAAGTTGTCATACTTATCAAGAAATTGTTAGAACAAGATATGGAAAAGGTGCACATATAACTTCGCTTATTTATTCAGTTATTCAAATGGTATGTTATACCACTAATTTACTTATTAATGGATCATCAGTTTTTGCAAATATTACTGGAGTTAATAGAGATGCTTCAATTGTTTTATTTCCAATTGGTGTCATAATTTATACATTGATGGGTGGTATTAAGGCAACATTCCTTACAGATTGGACTCATACAGTTATTATTTATGCAATTTTATTAACATTTATGTTCAATTGTTATGCTACAAATGATATTATTGGTTCACCAGATGCTCTTTATGAACTTTTAGTTGCAGCTGGTGAAAGAAGACCAGTCGCTGGGAATACCGGTGGTTCATTATTAACATTCTGTTCTGTTCAAGGTGGATTATTTGGTCTTGTTCTTTTTGGAAGTGGTTGGGCAGCAGCTGTTGATTCTCAACTCTTTCAAAAAGCTATTGCAGCTGATCATAAAACTTTACTTTCAGGGTACATTCTTGGTGGGTTATGTTGGTTTTCACTTCCATTTTGTCTTTCGACTACAATGGGATTACTTTGTGCAGGTTTGGAAACACATCCTGCATTTCCAACTTATCCAGATCTTATGACAGATGAACAAATTGCTGCAGGTCTTGCATTACCATTTGCAGCCGATGCTTTAATGGGTAAATCAGGAGTTGCTATGGTACTAACGATGGTTTTCATGGCAGTTACAGCAGCATTCAGTAGTGAAACTATTGCAATTTCTGCAATGGTAACTCATGATATTTATAAGGCATATTTTAATCCATTAGCTAAAGGGAAAAAGTTGATTTTTGTTTCAAATACTTGTGTAATCGTGTTTGGGATTGTTACAGCAGGTTTAGGAATTGGATTGGCACATGCTGGTTTTGATGTCAGTTTTATTACTACAGCTTCAGGTATTATTGTTAATGTCAATGTTGCACCAATTGTATTTACATTATTTTGGAAGAAAATGTCAAATTTTGCATATGTTGTTGGTACAATCTTATCGTCAATGATTGCTATAGCATGTTGGATGGGTTATACAGTTTCACAATCAGGTTATATATCTTTAGCAACACTTTCTACTATGGAAGCATTAGCTGCAGGTAATACCCTTGCAATTGGTGTACCATTTATACTTATGCCAATATTGACATTTATGAAACCAGCAAACTTTGATTGGGATAAATGGCTTGAAATTAAACAAGATGATAATTCTGATTTTAATAAGGATCATGGATTTGTTGGATTGAATGGAGAGGAAGCTACACAAGCACTTTTAGAAGATAGAATGAAAATAGATGGGGAATTAAAGAAACAAACAAAACTAGGTTTCATTTTAACTGTAGTATTAGTTTCATTCTTTTTACTTGTATTCCCATTATCACTTTATGGATCAAAATACGTTTTTAGTAAGATATTTTTCAGAGGATGGATTGTTGTTGCATTCTTCTGGGGAATGCTTGCTTCGATGGTTATTATATTATTGCCGATATGGGACGGTAGAAAGTCTATTAAATTATTGTTTAATTCAATTGTACTTAGAAAATCAACTGGAAAAGTTGAATATGATGGAGCAGGAGACTCTTCAGATAATCAAAAAGAAAGTTACACAGTAGATGTAGAAAAAGTATCGTAGTTAATATAAATCGAACTTGAGAGCGTTTATTAAATTAAATCTAAAAGACTGTCTGAGTTTTGGGTAGGCTTTTTGGTGTTTGGGGTTAGAATCGTACTGTTGAAGCCTGGGGGTGGGTTATTTGGAGTTAAGATACTGTTATTGAATCCTGGTGGTGTAGGGGTAGCAGTACCACTCAATGGGGTTGTGTTTCTGCTTGATGTTGGAGTAGCAGATTGGAAATCCAGGAATTCGCTATTACCAAAAGTTCCTTCTAAAGTATTGAGAAGTTTTGATCCACCAGGAGTATCTCCAAACGATCCAGTTGCTCCAAAAGTAAGGGATGGTTTGTTAGGTTCAGATTTGAGTTTTAGAGGTTGGGCCTGGGACCTTTGTTGTCTCTGAGTCGGTCTTTTTGGTTGAAGAACTTCAGTGGTTTGTTTTTTTGGCTGAAGAATTTCACTTCTGTTTGTTTGTGGAGCGGTATACTTCTTCTCCATGGTGTTTGTGTTAATCGTTTGACTAGATATTAAAGAATCAAAGTTTGAATTAGATTCCTTAGATTTTGTAGGAACACTAACTGGTAATTCAGAAAGCTTCCTCTTGACCAAGAATCCCTGGATATCTTCAATAGATTTCATGTATAATTTGAACTCAGATTGTGTACAATCTTGACAACTAAATACGAGCTTTAAACAAATAGTTAATATACAATCTACAACCGTTTCAGTATCAAGACCAATATGATCATTTTGACTCAACTTTGTAAAGAATTTTAATACAGAACTAACTACTCTCTTGTCTCTACTTTTAAGATTTTGAAAAATAGGTAATAATTGATCAACTACAATTAACTTATCAATGATACTATTATCTATTATATTTTCAAAAACTGTTATAGTGGTCAATTTAGTAGATAGGACACTTGTTGTTTTGAAGACAGAACAGATCAAAGGAAAGAATGTATTTTTAATGTATGGGAAATCAAATTTACTCATATATAAATGGATTTTTGATAAGAATAAATCCTGAGTCTTGATTTGTTCAGATTTGTAATTTTCTTCATTAGAAGGGAGAGTTAACATTAGAGAAGAAGACTTTTTAATGATATCAACCAAGTCTTTATCATTTAATTTTTCAATCAAGGTTTCGAGGTTTTCAATCAAAACCAATCTTACTTTTACAGAAAAATTCAAGAGTTTATCAAAGTAGTCAGTTTTATCCTTTTTCCTGCCTTTTTCAGGTATGAAAAGAGACTCAAAGATTTTATCATGAAAAGAAAGACTCGAAACTCCATGACCAATTTTAAGAGTTATATCGAATGCTAGAGAAACAGAATCAATACGATTTGAATCTTTTTCAGCAGAAAGATTCATTTCTGTTTTAAGAAAATCTATAAGTAAAGGAAGAAGTTTATTTGTTTTAAAATGTGGAGGAAATTGATTTAAAAATATTCCTGAAGATGAATCCTTTTCAAGTAATCCTTTCATGAAAATCAATCTATCTTCATTACTCTTTGTGGAGAACTCATCTACAAACCACATGGCTTTTACAAGACTTGAATTGAAGTAATCACAATCTATCAACTGATCTATACTTAATCTATCGTTTGGGACTCTTGCAAGGATTGAAGGGAAGATAGAATAAAGTTTTTGGGGAATATTCTTTAAAACATATTTCAAATCTGTTACTCTATGATTATAAAATTTCAGTTCGAATTTCCTAAACTCAGACTTGAATTCAGATATATCACTTGCTTCAAAGCAATTGATAAGATACTCTCCGTTGTTATAGATGTAGAATATAAGACACCCTAAAGACCAAATATCATTTGAAAAATCAAGTCTCAGTTGATTATCTATCACCAATTCAGGTGGAGTGAAGTTCAAGTTCTGATTGATGAATGGAACAATTGACGTGTTGTTCATTATATAAAAGTTATCTCTTTCTTGTGGAGATATCTCATTAAGATTCTGTAAGAATCTGAAACCTGCTAATTTCCAATCTCCTTGTTGGTTTATAAAGATAGAAGATGGTTGAAGATTAAGATGGATTATAGAACAATAATTATGAAGGAATTGAACCCCTTTACACACTTCTAACAATCCTTTTTGTATGCTTAATTCATCTAATTTGTGTTCAAAATTTACTGTGGTGAGATTATCAGTTACAGGCTCAGTAACAAATAAGAATTTTGTCTTTGTTTCTTCTAGGACTTCGTACACCGTTAAGACTTGTGGGTGTCTTAATTTAGCCATTTGGCCTATTTCATGTTTTATCAACTCATAACATTCACTTATAATAACTTTTGGATTCTTTGTATTTGACATTGATGAGCATAGTCTAGTAATTGTAGCTTCGAATTTTGTTTTATCAAAAATGAAAACTGATGCTAATTTTCCTGATGCTTTGTGTCTGGCTGGGTATATATACCATGGTTCCGATACAAACGACGTGTTATTCAGAACATCATACGCTGCACGTATCCCAGATTTAAATACTGATTTGAACATTAAATACTATCTCAATTTTCAGCGAGCCTAAAGTCAATTTTTCACTTATGGAACTCTTACAAGAAACATACGAACATTCAGCTGAAAGACTTGATAGACCTTCCCAATACCTTATCAAGAAGGCCGTAAGGAGACAAAACTTCGATGATCTTGAAAAAGCCTTACATTCAAAAACTGTTTATGTTGGGAATTTATCAAATTTCACTAGTGAAGAACAATTATTTGAATTATTTGTAAAATGTGGTACAATCGATAGAATCATCATGGGATTAGATAGGAATAAGTATACACCATGTGGGTTCTGTTTTGTGATATTCAAAGAAGAAATCGGATCTCTTAATGCTATTAAATATTTAAAGGGGACTGTATTAGATGGACAAACTCTTGAGATTGATTTAGATCCTGGATTCAAAGAAGGTAGACAATTTGGAAGAGGGGCATTTGGTGGACAAGCAGCACATGAAGGACATGCACCAAGAGGGGGATTCAGAGGTGGTCCAAGAGGTGGATTTAGAGGAAGAGGTAGAGGAGGATTCAGAGGAAGAGGAATGTTTAGAGGACGTGGTGGTTTTAATTAAAGAGCTCTGAGAATGTATAAATGTATAATATAAACGAATCCGTATCTCATTATGTATTACTCTATAAAAGAATCATTATCTGATTATGTATTACTCAATTGGATCTAGACTCGACCTAGTCTGATTCTCCTGGATATTTCACATATTCCCTCCTGTCTTCTCCTATTATATTCTCTGTCTCCATTCTCTATCTCCTGTTGCTCATCTCTCATCTCAACTCCGAATCCCGAATCATCCTCTCTTCCCCCTCTCCTTTTCTTTCTTCTCCTTCTCTATTCCCCTATCCAAACCTCTCTAATACCTTGGTTGGAAATAACTATCGGGTGTATAAACATCCTCTGCTTTAAAGCCCTTGAATTCCTCTAAATTCCTGACATGCCATCCAATGTAATCAATATCATGCTTAATGGTATCGATCTCAGTATATTTTGTGTCGATGATATACGGTTTGATAAAGAACTTTGTTAACAATGGTGGTACAGATAAGCCGGTTATAAGACCAATGACTGGTTTAGTAAAAAAAGACATAATTCAATTTCGGGGGATCATTGCTTATTTATGTGGGGAATAAATGTACGAGCCCCGGGTGACCCCGTGAACCCTGGGGATCATCGGAATCCTTTAAGTTTCCGGGTGGTATTAAAGTTAGACTTGAGTGAATGTGATAAGGAAAGGAGTGGGTGGTGTAAGGGGGTGGTGTAGGAATGGTGTATCTACGTGGAGGTTATAGTGTATTGGTATAATTGAGTTGGAAGTAGGAACTAGCACCATCGCATGGGCATAGAAGAGAATTATGGTACAGCTGTAGAGAAAGAGAAAAAGGAGCCGGTTTGTGTATATTTTATATAATATTCGAACTTTATAAATGTCTGGGTATAGACTAGATATGCTTATCTTTCGTTCTTATATAGCCGGATAGCATTTCCCTGCGTTCCCCAGTTTCGTGGGGAAACGTTCTCTTTGATTTTCTTTCTTGGTAACAAACCTTTGGTAACAAGTGAAGATAACACGTTAAGGACGAATTGGAACATTCGGTCTTCTTCTGGGGTGTATTCAAGGAGAAAGGATCCTCTTTTAATGTTAGAGCAATAGAAACTCCACTTTCTAACACATGAAAAAGATTTTATTATCACTGAAAGATATGAACAGGTTTTATCTGGTCAATTCTAAGCTAAAGAATCTAATTCCACTGTCAGAACCCAGGTAAAGCTTTCAATTTCACAGTCTACGATCCCCAGTCTATACCTTGCCGATTTAATGGCTGCGAAATCTCCACTCAGTGCTCTGATGCAGTATACCACAGAGAAATTAATAAATTAATGGTATGGATTATCAATAAGGAATTAACAGGATAGAATCTCACTTCCAACCTGATTTTTTTGGTACTAAAACCACTCTTCAATCTTTTCAATCAGATGCATAAAAGAGATTTTAGGATGAGGTACACAAAACCCAATATTACAAGATCAATACTAACAAAAATTACCCAAAAGTACAGGAAGTGTCTCAGGAATATAAGTACTACCCCCCTAGACGCTAATTAGCCTAAAAAATTTTTGAAAATGGAACCCCTAAGGGACCCCTGTTGAATTTTTTTTTTGTGTAAAAGTGTATTTTCTATTATATCTCCACCACCAGAGTAGATACAGAGAAGAGAGTTTGTACAGACCATAAGAGGATATGTATGTTTATAATAAAAGAGTTTCAACGGATTTTAAAATTCACTTTATACAATTATCTTATTCAATCTACTTAACTTGTTTACCTCCATATAAAGCTCTCCATTCATCAATCTTCTTCTCATCGATTCTCTTAAACAAATATTGAGCTTTTCCAATACAATGATTTGGTTCAAGAACCAATTCGAATTTATCAGGAATTGCTAAAGAAGTAGCATTTAAAATCTCATTGATTTGAACAGTTGTTTCAGGAATAAATGGACTTATAACACTACCAATTAAATAAATCAAATTCAAACCAATGGCAACAACAGCATCAGATTTATCACCATGATTTTCATATAAATTATTATCTAATTTGTTATCTTGTAAGAATTGATTACCACGAGCAGAAATAGCCATTGCTAATTCTAAACCTTTACGTAAATAACAACCTTCCATACAATCAATATAATTGGTTAAAAGGTTATTAATATCAGTTTCAAAAGATTCATAATTTTCAATGTTTTTAGTATCAAATTTTGGTACAACTCCATTGTATTTTGATACAACAAATTTAACAATTCTATTAACAAAATTACCTAAATTAGCTAATAATTCACTATTATTTTTAGCAACAAAATCAGACCAAGAGAATTGAGAATCACCACTTTCAGGTCTAATTGAAGCTAAATAATATCTCCAAACAGATGCTGGAACCCCAGTATCTTTTGCATTATTACCAAATACTCCAACTCCTCTTGATTTAGAGAATTTACCACCTTCATATTGTAAAAATTCTGTGGTTGAAATATGGAAAGGTTTTGTCCAATCTTCTTTTGTACCAATCAATGAAGCAGGATTAACAACTGAATGGAATGGTACATTATCTTTACCCATAAATTGATATAAATCAACATGTTCTGGGTTTTTCCACCATTTTTCCCAATCTTTAGTATTACCTCTTTTGTTAAAATAATTAGCAGTGATTGATACATATCCAATTGGTGCATCAAACCAAACATATAAAACTTTTTCTTTAAATTTTTCTAAAGGAACTGGTGTACCCCAAACTAAATCTCTGGTAATACATCTTGGTTCTAAACCTTTATTTAACCAATTTTGAGTAATTGTTTTAGTATTCTTTGACCAATTACCTCTTTCTGAAACATCTTCAATCCACATTTTTAATGGTTTTTCTAAATCATTTAATTTAAGATAAATATGAGTTGAATCTCTTGGAACTGGTTTAGCATTATCAACTTTACAATGAGGATCAATTAATTCAAATGGATCTAATAAGTTACCACATTTATCACATTGATCACCTCTAGCATCATCATATTGACATTTTGGACATGTACCTTCAACGAATCTATCAGCTAAAAATGATTTATGTTCTTCACAATATAATTGAGTGGTGGTCTTTTCTTCTAAAAATCCATTTTCATGTAATTTCAAAAAAATATCTTGAGCAATTTCAGTTTGTAAATCTGTAGCAGTTCTACCGAAATAATCAAATCCAATATCAAACCATTTATAAACTTCTGTATGTAAGGCATTATATTTATCACATAATTCTCTTGGGGTAACTTTTTCTTCTAAAGCTTTTGTTTCAGTAGCAGTACCATATTCATCAGTACCACAAACATATAAGGAATTATAATTTCTTGCTTTAGTATATCTAGCATAAATATCTGCTGATAAAACTGATCCAACAATATTACCAAGATGAGGAACATTGTTTACGTAAGGAAGAGATGAAGTAATAAGGATATTTCTTTCATTTTTCTTTGGGAGAATACTTTCATCATTTGGTTTAACTGAGTATCCTTGTTTAATGTGTTGAGCTCCTGTATTAGTAGCTTTTTGTCTTTCAATTTTAGTGTTAGAAACTCCAGAAGCAATGGCTTGACTAACACCTTCGACCTTAGTGAAACCATTGGCCCATTCACTTAATTCACTATCCTTTTTAGCATCTTTTAAAAATGGGTAAATTGATGAGAATAAAATGATTTGAGAAGCAGTCAATTTTGGTTCTGAAAATGGCGATTTTTCACTGTTGATGAATTCAACAATGGCTTCAGATTTATTGGACTTTAACCCTTGGTATAAGACGGTCTCTTCAGATTTAATTATATCTGAAGATTCAAAATCTTCTGTAAGGTATTTAACAATCGCATTTGGTTCATTTAATTCGAATTTATTGTCTGTTAATTTTAAGCTTGAGTCATCTTCGGTGTCTAAGGTGACCTTGGACTTGGAGGCTGCTACGGCAAGGGAAAGCTTAAGATTATTGGATAAACTTAAGTGGTTCTTACCTTTATCACTAAATAATTGGAGAGACATGGGTGAAAATTTTCGCAGCGTAATGACACATTTAGTGGAGTGAGATTGAGAAGATAGACAGTCGGACTTAACTATGAGAATAAAACCTTTTCTTCGACCTGGGTGTCTAAGGTCTTTCAGATCATATTCAACTGATCCATGGAACTCAATGATTCTGTATACTCCACAATCTACCAAATCTTATTCAATTAAAGACAATATCCTTACCAAAGGCCCCACTACATGTGCATCAGAAATTCTTCACCATTTTGAAAGTCCAATGGATGCCACTGTGGTTACTCTTCTTGATTCAAAAGGGTACAATTCTATAGGTAAAGCCAATCTAGATGAATTTGGTATGGGATCATATAATCTTAATACTATCCATGGGCCAGCTATCAATCCTTTATTCTCAGATGATGAATATATTACTGGAGGTTCATCTGGAGGGTCTGCAGCTTCTGTTGCTTCAGGTCTTGCAGAATTCTCTTTAGGTACAGATACTGGAGGGTCTGTTAGATGTCCTGCCAGTTACTGTGGGGTGATTGGATTTAAACCAAGTTATGGTAGAATCTCTAGATGGGGAGTTATCTCTTATGCTCAGACTTTAGATACTGTAGGAATTGTAGCGAGAGATTATGATAAAGTCATTGAGGTATTTGATGTACTTGATGAATATGATCCAAAAGATCCAACTTCTCTTCCATCAGAAGTAAGAAAAGATATAACAAATGTTGATACTGAAAGAAATCAAAAAAGAAATGGGAAATTCGTTTTTGGTATACCTCAAGAAATTATGATTGAAGAGATTAAAGATGATACAAGAGAAAAGCTTGAACGTACAGCACAAGCACTTATAGATTTAGGACATGATGTAGTACCAGTTTCCATCCCAGCATTAAGAAATCTGTTGGCAGCTTATTATACTATAGCCACAGCTGAAGCAGCATCTAATTTATCAAGATATGATGGTATTAGATATGGTAAAAAAAGCAACGATCTAAACCTATCACCAGAAGAATTAATCAAATCAAATAGAACTAATGATTTAGGTACAGAAGTACAAAGAAGAATCATTCTTGGGAATTATACAATTTCAGCAGAATCAGGTGACCAATTTGAAAAGGCAAATAAATTAAGAAGAGAATTAGTTAAACAATTTAATGAAATTTTTTATTTCCCAAACCTCTTAACTCAATCAGATTGTCAATTAAAGGATCCAAGTCTTTGTGATTTTCTCTTGATGCCAACATCAATTACTACACCATTTACTATAAAAACTGCTAAAGAAAAAGAGAAAACAAATTTACTAGAATCATATGCTAATGATGTTCTTACAACCCCAATATCACTCGCAGGACTTCCATCAATAAGTATGCCAATTCCTGATAAAGATAGTAAAATCTCAAGTCAAGGTATACAAATAATTGGACAATTTGGTGATGATAGAGGAGTACTACAATTAAGTAAAGAATTAAACCATAAAAAGGATATCCAATTCAATCTATAGACTATAAGTATGAAGTTGAATGTCATAACGTCATGAATTAGAGACAGTTGAAGTCTCCTCTCGTCTCTTATTTCTCTCTCTATCTCCTTCCCAATAATGTCAAAAACTCTTCTCTAGTCTTTTGTTGTTCTCTAAAACATCCCAACATACAACTAGTTGTAGTTGAACTACCACTTTTTTGAACACCACGACTAACCATACACATATGAGTTGCTTCAATAACAACTGCTACACCTCTTGGTTTTAACATTTCACTTAAAGCCATAGCAATTTGTTTAGTTAATCTTTCTTGAACTTGAAATCTT
The DNA here is from genome assembly GCA_030555785.1 of Yamadazyma kanchanaburiensis. Classification (NCBI taxonomy): domain Eukaryota; kingdom Fungi; phylum Ascomycota; class Pichiomycetes; order Serinales; family Debaryomycetaceae; genus Yamadazyma; species Yamadazyma kanchanaburiensis. The sequence continues at coordinate 197,799 of JANIVJ010000009.1, read as the reverse complement.
CTTGCATACATCTCGGCTAATCTTGCCAATTTTGATAACCCCAAAACTCTTTTATTTGGAATATATCCAATATGTGCTTTACCAAAAAATGGTACTAAATGATGTTCACATAATGAAAAGATTTCAATGTCTCTAACAATAACCATTTCATCATGATTCTCTTCGAAAACAGCTCTTTTTATAACATCTCGAATATTATCTTCATATCCTTTTGTAAAATATAACATGGCTCTAGCATATCTTTCTGGAGTTTCTAATAATCCTTCTCTATTAACATCTTCACCTAATTCATGAAGAATGGTCTTAACGGCTCCGGCTATACGACTTTCTCTGGCTTTGGCTTCTTCCTCACTTTGTTCAATTCTATTTCTTGCTCCTAATGATGGCCATGATAATCCATCACTGTCTATTGGTGGATTTAATGTACAAGGAGATGCGACTCTGGTTTGAAGTGGGGTATTTAATGCTTTTCTAGGTGGTAAGTCTTCATCGTATCTACTTCTTTTCGAAGGAACCATGGACTTTGGAGCATGTATGGGGTTGGTGGTGTTGTTACCATTAACTTGTGATTCTTTTTGGCTCATTGAATTGAAAATTTTCTTCGCATCAATTGAGACATCTCTGGCCTGATAACGAGATATCACGACGAGGCACGGGACTGAGAATGTTAGTATGTCTTGTATATGTTTGATATATACGTCGTTTCAGTGAATCCCTTTGATAGTAAATGTGAATCATGCCACCAGAGTCAAGTAGAGAATACGAGTTTTTTTTATATATATTAAAATAAACCACTAATCCCTCGAACTCACCTATACAACTTTTTTTTCATTTTCTTTCACTTTTTGAGTTGTATTTCTTATGCTAGACATATGATATAATTGGCTACCAGGTGTGATTCTATTTTTGGTAGGATCATCATTATCATTCCCTGGTATATCCAAATCGATTGAGGACAATTCAAGTTCTAGCCACGTTTGATTCCTACCCGTTTTTCTAATGCTTCAAATCTGGCATTGTGTTGAAACACTTGTTGTTTTAAATCAGAATTTTGTTTTTTTAAATCAGACACTTGTTGTTTTAAATCAAAATTTTGTTGTTTTAAATCAGCACCTCTGAGCTTCAAATTATTTGGAATAAGGTCGTCAACTTTAAGAAAATCGCTGTAATTTTCCTTGACATCTTCACTATTAAAGGTGATTCTGATACTTTGAATAAATGATTCTTGATTCATTCTGTACTCCTCCAAAAGGAGTGGTTTTACATTTCCTTTCCAGCCTGAATAAAAATGAAAAGAATCTCCTGGTTGCTCAAAGAGTGTTCTTTCGAATGACATTTTAATGTGGCCAAAACAAATTAAAAGTGCTTCTTCTGTCAATTCTTCTGTAAGGTTTTTAATGTGAACCATACAATTTTGGTCATTGAGAGTCAAAACCGTAAACCTATCTCTAATATTTAAACCATCAGGGTTTTCATAAGTCAGGGGAACTTTTTTGGCACCAATGGCGACAGTCGTCACATGATCAGGAACTAGTTCAGTAACAAGTTGACCATTATGTAAAGGTACCAAAGCATCTCCAACGGTTGCAAAAGTTTCAGGTGGTTTCTGATAAGCTCCTGGGTATGAATCACTAAAAAATGCTTCTCTACGGCTATAGTAACTTATCAACAGGAAGTCTTCAGCAAGACCTTGATGATCACATAACTTTGTATTACCATTAAGACCAAAGCTGTATGGGTGCTCATCATCACCGGGCTGAATTAAAACATATACCGAATAGGGTGCAATTTTAGGGGGTTCCATTGTGTAAAAAATAATCTCGCGTTCCACTAGACGCGTTCTTATATAGGGGCTACTCGGCCGATATGTCAAGACTAAAAGAAGACCATAGAATAACTTGGGTTTAGCAGACACCTCAGATAAAAATTTTGATCTATAAACTTGTAGCTAAGTCCAAGCTTGGTCCAAGCTGTGACTCTTTGTTTACTATCATCTTCTATTTATACAGGAATTCCACATACCCCTTAATAATTTTTCCTATCTAGGATATGCCTCCCGGCTAAACTTTATTTCTGCTCTGCTATATTGAACTGTCCCTAGAGAAGAATAGTAGCATTTAAGGCCCATAAATAGTTTCTACTTCTCTCTCTTCTTCATCAAGTACAATGTCTGGCCATTATCATAACTCTGTCTCTACTACTGAAATGAATAATATGAGTTTGGGCATGTATTCAACCTTTTACAAGCTCAATGTCCCTCTGCATGGTTAATATCTCTCTACATGCTGGATGTCTATCTACAGTGTGTGAAAAATCTTCAGATATTCAAGTAATCAACCGATAAACCTATCGGTTTCACATCTGCTTGGAAAGTATATCCTCTGTTTCCATCCCTTCAACATAATTATTACTGTACGGTATATACTAAATCATAGTTTTCTATTAAATAGGTACATTCTAGCCCATTTCCTTTGTGTTTCTAGCTCATTTTCTGTCACCATTTTTGTTCAAGTGGTGGTAAATAACACCTAGAAGCACCATGAATCATTTTCATGGATAGTTAGTTCTCAAATAGCAAAGAACCTGTCTGTGTCATTAAAATCCACTACAATGAAAACTGGAATGGTAAATGGATTTCATAGAGCCGGGATGAACAACAGAGAAGAGATATGAAGAGAAGAGATATGAAGAGAAGAGATATGAACCTCGATAAAGAATTGGCAATAAAAGATTAATCCAAATCTTCGAGAAAGTTAGGATACAGTTGCGGAGAGATACTTCCCCGTGGTTAAAGATAGAGCTAAGAGACTAACAAATATTTTTTTTATATATATTAAACAATAAACAATTTTTTTTCTTTTTTTTAATAAACTACTAAACCCTAACTCCCCTTCACAGCTCTACGCCATTTTTATATGCACTCCATTCAACTTCTCTCGCGCGGTGCCCAATTTGCTTTAACCTCCAACTCGCCCAACTAAGAAAACAACCTTTTTCAGATTCCTTCACTTTCTTGTATTATTTTTAATGCCTAAACTTATCGAATATGGTTAACAGGAGTGGTTGATTCTAAACGGTATTATTGGCGGTTGTTTCTTATAATTTTTTGCCTTTTTGGTATTGCTCTTTGGACGGTGTCGCTACTAAGTGGTCTTGAACGACCTTGGTTAGTTGGTGTATTATATCCAAAAACTGCTTGGTTACCTTGAGGTACAACTGATGGACTTTTGGATTTGATTCCAGTTAAAAAATCAGTAGCAGTGACATATCCAGTGGTAGTTGAACCAGTTGAACCTGGTGAACCAGATAACCCAGATGAACCTGGTGAACCAAATAAACTTTCGAGTAAAAGGGCAGTGTCAGAATCTTCAGACTCTTCATCAGAAACCTCAGGTCTAGTCTCAGATACAACAGCAGCTTCAACTTCAACATTGCTTTGGCTTCCATCACCTTCTAAACGATCCGATGGACCATCAGATGAAACACTTACTGGACGATTATATGAACCTTCAATTGGCAGGGGTTGTTGATCTGGTGAGACAGCTGGTTGATCTGGTGAGAGAGGTGGTTGATCTGGGGAGAGAGGTGGTTGATCAGATGGACCACTTACTGGACGATCAGATGGACCTTCAATTGGAAGCGGTTGTTGATCGGGTGAGACAGGTGGTAGAAGAGATAAACTAAAAGGTTGAGGAAGAGGTTGACGACGATATTGTGGACGTTGAACTTCTACAAGTTGGCCCAAATTAAGCATAGCAACAGGTTGTCTAGAATAGGAAGAGGGTGAGGCATTGGTTCCATTGAGATCCATTCCATCAAAGTTTTCAGCAGATGTAACATCCTCATCGAGAATATTTCTATCATCGTTGTCATCACCATTATTATCATCATTTTCATTCCCTAAATTAATCAGGGATAAATTATTTTCAATTTCATCCACGTCTGAATTGGCATGGTTTATTCCTACTCGGTTTTCTAATGCTCCAAGTCTGGCAAACACTTGCTGTCCTTGATTTTCTAATGCTTCAAGTCTGGCAAACACTTGCTGTGCTAAATCAGATACTTGTTGTTGTAAATCAGAATTTTGATGTGCTAAATTAGACACTTGCTGTGCTAAGTCAGCATTAAACTGGGTTCCATCATTCAAAATAGATGGAACAAGATAATCGACTTGAAGAAGATCTAAATATTCTCCTCTAAGATTTGCATTACTTCCGTTGATGATTGAGATCCTATTAAGAAAATTGGTTTGTTCAGTTCTGTAATCCTCCAAAGTGAGTTGTTGTAAAGTTCCCTCCCAGCCGGAATAAACATAAAAAGAATCGCCATTTTGCTTCTTAAGAATTCTATCAAATATATCTGCAATAAATGTAAACCAAGATTTAAGTACCAATCTTGTATCTCTTTCAGAAAGGCCATCAATATTTACACGACAACTTTGGTCATTGACAGTCAAAACTGTGTCCCTGTCTTGAACATTCAAACTATTAGGATTATGAAAAGTCAGGGAAAATCTTCTGACACCATGAGGAAAACTATTCACTCTATCAGGGACTAGATCAGTAACAAGTTGACCATTGTGTAAAGGTACCAAAGCATCTCCGACAGTTTGAAAAGTTTGAGATGGTTGCTGAAAAGCTTCTGGGTAGGATTCACTCAAAAATATATCTCTTCGACAATACAGAGATGCTGTCAGGAGAAGGAGATTAAGGTCTCGACTGTTAACCGCTTTAGGAACACCATTAATTTTAAAGATGTATTCACCAGGTTTTTTAGGATTATCGGTGACAAAGATGTCTACAGGATAGGGTATAGTTCTAGGGGGTGGCATTGTGTGTATACACAAGAAATATACGCGTTCTTAACTGGGGGTCGGGGGCTAGGGCGAGCACTAGGGCCAGAGTAAGGGCTAGGGCGAGGGTGAGGGAGAGAGGAGGAGAGAGGGAAAGGAGAGAGGGAAAGGAGAGAGGGAAAGGAGAGAGGGAAAGGAGAGAGAAGGAGAGAGAGACAGAGAGAGAGACGGAGGCGAAACCAATTTACGAAAACTTTCACAAAACTGTAGTTGACAACTTTCTCCATATTTAATTATCACACAACAATAGCTGAAATTAAAGAAATGAATTGTAAGTAAACGAATTAGTCTTGGAATTAACACATCCACCGGAAGATTTCTCTCTCCCTCTCAATTAATCCATTAAGTCTCTTAATCTTGCTGATATATGAGAATATCCGCTCAAAAAACTAGTTCACGTAAGAAATCTGATGGGGTCTGGGGTCACCTGTTAAAACAACGGATATTTGGTTGAATAAAAGGCCATGGACATTTTCATTTGGTTGCAAAAAAACCTCCTTGACGAGCTTTCACTCAAAGTTAAATGATGTAGTGTGGCTCTGGTGTTTACAGTATTGTGCTTTATGCTCTTGTCTCTAAAGGTGCCTTATCCTAGTCTTTTATACTGTACATATCAAAGAAGTAGAAAAAACCTTGTACACGGCATGAAATAAACTTTTCTTCTCGTTGCTTCTTATCTATAGAATCCTAGCCTGCTCCTCTTGTTATAGTAACTGTAACTTAAACACCATTGAACTACTGCAGTCTGTACGGTAACATTTTCACCGTGATTCATCCAACAGAACAAAACCAACAAACTCTTTGAACCTTTCTAAAAGTTTTTCCTGTGTGAATGAATCCACTACAAAAATAACAAGTGGAGTGGCAAATAAATTTCATAGAGCCAATATGGATAATAGATAAAGAAGTGCCTTCTAAATATTGATCCGAGAACGTATTACAGTGCCGAAGAGAGACTTCACCTTAATTAAAGATAAAAATAATAGTCACAAATATTAAATATATTAAACAAACTACTAAACCTAACGCCCCCTTCGAAAAATTTACACTCCATATTTACTCCCATCATCTTCAATTTGCTTCCTTTGAGCCTCCGATAGCCTGAACTCACATTAAACTATTACACAACTTATTTCTTCATTTCCCTTGACTAATTTTCAATTTTAGCCACATCTGAATTGGAATTGAGTTTTCTCATTTGATTTTCTAATTGCACCAATCTGGCTTCGTGGTTTGCTAATCTGACCTCTAAGCTTTGCATGTAGTATCTTTGAATTCCATTAACTGGTTCAATAGCATTTGGATTGGATCTTAATTTTTCAGGAATAATTTTATCAACTTGAAAGAGGTATGAAAAGTTGTTCTTAATATTTCTGCCATTTGAATCGGTGATACTGAATCTACTGAAATACCTCTCCTGGATCAGTCTAAACTCTGCAAGAGTGAGTGGTTTTAAGATACCATTATATCCTGTATAATAATATGCAGCAGCCCCTGCTTGTTTTGAAAGGATTCCACTGGTGATTTGAAAGTAACAACTTAAATATCCTTCAATTAACTTGACCAACTTTTCTTCTTTCACGTTCTTGATATTAATTCTGTAAATTATGTCGTTATGAGTCAAAACACCAATCACATCAGCAACATTTACACCTTCGGGCCAAGGGGAAGGTTCACTTTTTATGTGGTCAAATTGTTTAGAGTATACTCTGGGGGGGTTTATAAGTGATATAATAACATTGTTCTCATCAACTGGTGACAAGATTCCCCCAATGTCTACAAAAGAGCTGATTGGTTTTTGATAAGGACCCTTGAAAACATCGGTTAGATATGCCTTTCGAGGACAAAGTAGATTCGTTGAAACTAAAGTTCTACCAAGTGAATTGATATCGTGGACTTCACCTTCAAACTTGAGATCATTGTCTCCTTCACAATCTTCGATATTCAAATCTACAATTTTAGGTACTCGATTCATAGGGGGTATTACAAAATGTGGTATGTATCTGTTCTTACGCGTTTTATGTGTGTGGTGCGGAGAGAGGGAGAGAGAGGGACAGAGGGAGAGAGAGGGACAGAGGGAAAGAGGGAGAGAGGGGGGGCTAGTAAACAGTAAGTTCAAGAGGTTTATTAGAGAAGTGCTTGAATATTTACTTATTCAAACTAATAAATGTATAAGATTTCTAGCGTTCAATTGGGCCTAATGGAAATTAAAAATTCAATAAGGAAGAAAGTAATGAAAACAGTGAGGAGAGAGATAGAGTATTAAGTGAAATGTTCTTGTTGCTTCCCTTCTAAAAGAAGAATTGACTACAAACAGACTTAGGCTAGCAGGAGTATAATTAATATAGATATAACTTCAAGATCAAGGATTATAGGTTAGAGAAGAATCACTGAAATTTGATATTAGTGATGTACAAGCAACTTGGTTGTGATATTTACAGTATTTATGATGTCATCCTTCTAGTTTGCAGCATTATCTATATTATAACTCTAATCTATATCTCAGATTTCTCTGTTCTAAAACTTAATCTAAACCTTGTCGTTCCTCTTCCGTTTATACTTACCCTTGTACACACGCAGGCCATGAAACTTTTCATCTCATCTCTTCTCGTCTACAGGATCCTAATCTGTCCCTATTAATAAATATTAACTTCCTCTTTGGTAAACTGATTTCCTTATATGCCTTAACTTTAACATAAACGCCATTTATCCATCAGTAATTTAACATTATCTAATCCATCTGCTTTGGGTAATCTAATTACTCCAACACCACTGTCACTTGAATGAATGTAAATCAACGAATGTAACTTAATCTATGTAGCTCAATCTTGGTAACTATGTTAACTTATGCAGCCTTGAGTGGAGATGTATCCCAATTTGTTATCACTCAACCACTATTACTGATTCGTTAGGTATATTAGCCATCGAAGGTAATACTAGCCAGCCTTTTATTTACCCTGTAGCTACAGAAAACCTGGATAGGAAGTGTTGGAGGCATTGGATTATCAATCTCGCTTTCTCTATCACAATCTTAGTCGTCATCATCAACAGATATATCATTTCTAATTAATCCAACATACGCCAGGAACACAGAATTTCGAAGAGGATCCCCTGTAGAAAAGAGGAAACAAATCGTTTCCTGCTTATTGGTTTTCAAGAAAAGGAGAAGTGTCGAATAGAGTCAGAACTAGGACTCTGGGTAGTGGTCAATATACATAACATCAATCCCTCCTCGCATTGCAATATCAATTACTTTGCTGCAATGATTTTGAAAACAGTTATGATCCATCGCTTCTACAATTAAGGATCTTTTAAACAATCCTTCTTTTTTGAATCAAAAGTACGATTTTTCTCTTGATTATATTTACTGTCTCTTTTTTATAATAATCGGATTTTTTCTGTATTTAAAAGTGATTTTTTCAATACTTTCAATTTAAAATGGATAACATATTATCAAAGAAAAAAAATAAAGAGTAATTTTGGCAAAAAATGCTAAATTAAAAATGTGCCAAAAGAGAAAAGTGACTTGAGCCACATTTTCCACCAAGAGGCTTACTTTATTCCTTACACTCTAGACTCTTAATACACGGAATAAGTTGAGTCTCATCGGTTTTATAAATAATACTTAGTTACATAATATATAAAACATAAAAAAGAGTAATCAAGACTCAACACCAATCACTAGCTCCTGTGGAATGGTTCAATATAGTGAAAGGCTTTACATTAAAAGTCTAACTTAAGTATTATACCCCCAAAGGGGAACGGTGCACTCAATAGTTATACACTCTTTGAACTAATGCAGTGGCTAAGCTGAAGAGTTCTTTGTGTGAATTCCTTCACACAAAGAATTACTAAGACAGAATGATAAACAGATTTCGTAGATCCAAAATGAACAATAGAGAATAGATATGAAGAGAATAGATATAAAGAGAATAGATATAAAGAGAATAGATATAAAGAGAAGAGATATAAAGAAGTGACTATAAAAGATTTATCCTGATTTTCGAGAAAGTTAGGATACAATAGCGAAGAGATGCTTCCCCTTGGTTAAAGATAGAGCTAAGAGAGTAACGAATATTTTTTTTATATATATTAAACAATAAACAATTTTTTTTTCTTTTTTTTAATAAACTACTTAACCCTAACTCCCCTTCACGGCTCTACGCCATTTTTATATGCACTCCTCTCGCGGTTACCAATTTGCTTCGTTGGATTTTTTCTCAAATAGTATAAACTCCAGCAATTCCTCTAATCCAGTTAATGTGAACAGATATTTGGTTTATGAGATTGGCTACATCATCAGCAGTAACCTGATTAAGCTCACCTGGTGCTGAGCAGTTTCTAAGCTTCTTTTTCAAATCAATAATCCATTTTTTCAAGTCACCAGCAAAAAATAATAAACATGTTAAATAACAGATTCCTTCTTTTGATCATGTATGAGGTGGGGGATGGGAATCTGAATCTAACGTTGGACTATCAGTCCTCATATTAACCCGATTTGATCTTTGACCAACACTTGATGGAACTCTGCTTGATCTACTAAAATCCAAGCTCCCTTGAAACCTTGATTGATTCCTAGGAGTTATTATACTACTAGGAATTCTTATGTTGGGGGTCATACCATTGGTGAATGTACGGACTCTACTACCTTCTCTTGTACTACCAGGAGTATTTCTGCGGGTTATACCTCCATTGTCAAGCGTAGGGATTACACTTCCTTCTCTTGTAGGAGTCCTTGTTATTCTAATACCAGGAGTATTTCTGGGGGATGGAATACCCCCGTTGGCAATTGTAGGGATTCTACTAACTCTTATACTACCAGGAGTACTTCTCATATTTCCAACAGGAGTTCTTATATTTCCAACAGGAGTACTTCTTATATTTCCAACAGGAGTACTTCTCATATTAGAAGACATTCCGCCTGGAGTATTATGAGTTCTTATATCTCTGTTGGGATTTGTAGGGTTTCCATTAACTCTAGCTACAGTACCACGAGTATCAGATTTATCATCATCAGACTTATCATCATCAGACTTATCATCATCAGACTTATCATCATCAGATTCATCATCATCAGATTCACCATTCTCAGGCTTATCACCTAAGACTTTTTTCCTTTTGAACCTTATAATATCCAGACTGTCAGAACTACGTGGTCTTACACGACTTAATTGGTTAATTTGAATACCACCAGACCCATGCTCAGTTGTAGTATGTGTAGTGGCTGGTTGATTTCTAACGGTATTTCCTAATATTCCACCAACAGCGTTTGGTTGAAAAGGAGAGCTTGATGGCTCCGGATAGTCTGAAGCTTTCAGCCAGGGGATCATGGTTAATCCAACGTTTTCATCATCACCACCTTCAACATGCTCTTCATTATGATCAATTTGCATGTCTTGAGATTCTCTAACTTCAGGTTCAATATTTCTTTTGTCTCCACTGGAGGCTGTAGTTCTGGTTGGTTGATTATCACCTGCATTAAGTGTCTCAACAACAACTTCTGATTGGATTGAAGAATTTGATTTACTTGCTGAAAGATCAGCTGAACCATGAGTAGAGGCAGGTTGTTGATCAGATGGACCACTTACTGGACAAATAGAAGGCCCTTGAATTGGAAGAGGTGGTTGATCTGGTGAGAGAGGTGGTTGATCTGGTGACAGAGGTGGTTGGTCTGGTGAGAGAGGTGGTTGATCTGGAGGGAGAGGTGGTTGATCTGGAGAGACAGGTGGTTGATCAGATGGACCACTTACTGGGCGAGCAGATGAACCTTCAATTGGAACACTTAATGGACTATCAGGTGGACCTTCAATTGGCAGGGGTTGTTGATCTGGAGAGACAGGCTGTTGAATAGGTTGTTGTTGTCGTGGAAAGCGTTCAACAAGTTGACCTAAATCAATAACAGCTACAGGCTTTCTAACATAGGAAGAAGTTGAGGTACTAGTTGGTCTACCGTGATTCATTATTTCAAAATTTTCAGCACATGTAACACGTTCATTCAAAATGGAGTGAACAGAAATATTCTCATCATTATTATCACCATCATCATCATCATTATCATTTTCTGGTGGTTCCAAATGAACTAAGGACAACTCATTTTCAATTTCAGTCACATCTAAATTGGTTTGTTTTTCTACTTGCACCAATCTGGCGTCGTATTTTTCTAATATGGCTCCGTACTTTTCTACTTGCACCATTCTGGCCTCAAAGCTTTGCAACAAGTCTCTTTGAATTCCATTAACTGGTTCAATAGCATTTGGATTGGATCTTAATTTTTCAGGAATAATTTTATCAACTTGAAAGAGGTATGAAAAGTTGTTCTTAATATTTCTGCCATTTGAATCGGTGATACTGAATCTACTGAAATACCTCTCCTCAATTAGTCTAAAATCTGCAAGAGTGAGTGGTTTTAAGATACCATTATATCCTGTATAATAATATGCAGCAGCCCCTGCTTGTTCTGAAAGGATTCCACTGGTGATTTCAATGTAACAACTGAAATATCCTTCAATTAACTTGACCAACTTTTCTTCTTTCACGTTCTTGATATTAGTTCTGTAAATTATGTCGTTACGAGTCAAAACATAAATCTCATCAGCAACATTTACACCTTTGGGCCAAATCAAAGTCTTAGTTTTTATGTAATTAAGCGCTTTAGAGTATACTCTGGGGGGGTTTATAAGTGCTAGAATGACCTTGTTTTCATCAACAGGTGAAAAGATACCGCCGATGTCTATAAAAGTTTCAAGTGGTTTTTGATAAGGACCCTTGAAAACATCGGTTAGATATGCCTTTCGAGGACAAAGTAAATTCGTTGAAACTAAAGTTCTACCAAGTGAATTGATATCGTGGACTTCACCTTCAAACTTGAGATCATTGTCTCCTTCACTATCTTCGATATTCAAATCTACAAGTTTAGGTACTCGATTCATAGGGGGTATTACAAAATGTGGTATGTATCCGTTCTTACGCGTTTTATGTGTGTGGTGCGGGAGGGGGAGAGAGGGAGAGAGGGAGAGAGGGAGACAGGGAGAGAGGGAGGAGAGAATGTATACATATAAGAGATATGTAACGTCTGGACGAAGAAGTACATGTCTAGATCTAACCCTGTATCTGTAATCGCCAGAAACACCTAACATTTTTTATATTGTACGATTAAACTAATATACATCATCTTGAGATACGATAACTTTACAATTCTTGACAATAATAAGCTACAGGCCCAGAATTCTTTCCTGCATGTTAATAGTCTATTGATCTCATTTGCTTTGGTATCCCACATTTAGAATTACAATTATATAACACAAAACCAATATGCAAGAACTTACACAAAACTATAGTTAATTGTTGAATAAGATCCCCATACAATGAGAGCCGAAACTAGAGAAATGAATCGCAAGTAAAGGAAGTAGACTTAGATTAAACATATTCATCCGATTATTTCTCTCTCTCCTTCTCAATTTAGCCATTAACTCTCTCATCTAATCTCACTCATACTATAATTTCATCCAATGAGAACATCCCGTCCAAAAAGCCTAGGTCATGTGCTAGATTCAGGTGTTAGCGTATATTTTCCTATCACTCTACTTATTGATCTACACAAAAAATGCATTTATTCTCGTCAAACTCTCTTTTTATCAACAGTGTTATGGAGTTTCTCGTACTACACACAGTGGAAGTGCACACAAATGGGTTTGTGTATACGTATAGCTATAAAAATTTGTCTAAGAAATATGCATAGCTAGACAATTCATCTAAACAATATGCATGTTTAATAAGTCACGTGTCTGTGGAAAATCAATTCATTGAAAAGTAGTCATAAATGGCGAATATTGACGTATTTGAGAAACAAGTTCCATACATTTTGAATAAAAATTGCAATATTAACTGACATATGTAATCATTATATCATTTAAGGACAATTTTGAAGTTGTCATTTTTATGGTTGCAAAAAAAATTTCATCACGAACTTTCACTCGAATCTCAAATCGCAGATCAAGATCTTGCTGTTCTAGCTCACGCCCAAATCCGCTACCCCCTGAATAAAAGCTCTAGATAAATAATTGAAGATGTCATTCAAGAGCTTACACATAAAGTAGTACATATGTCCAATTATTTCCCCTTTTCTGTCTCATTTGCTCTACTAACTCTCGCTTTTCGTTTTCGCCATACTTAACACCTCTTCTCACTCTTGTACCCCTACAATGAGAGCCGAAACTAGAGAAATGAATCGCAAGTAAAGGAAGTAGACTTAGATTAAACATATTCATCCGATTATTTCTCTCTCTCCTTCTCAATTTAGCCATTAACTCTCTCATCTAATCTCACTCATACTATAATTTCATCCAATGAGAACATCAGTCCAAAAAATCCTGGTCACGTGATTAGGTCGTTTTTAAACGAATTATTGTAAGATTAATAGCAGGGGATACAGGGGGATCAGAGGGTTACGGAAGTGTTGTCAGAAATGCGATCGGACAATTGTGCACTGTTTAAAGGCTGTATTAATATTTAAATTATCTGGTAATATTTTTCCTGTCTCAGAAATTTTGCGAAAATTAAGTTTTTGGTTGTGGTCTGGTATTATTTCTCTTTATATAGACGTTTAGCTATTACAATCTAATAATTTCTTTTGTCATTTTTATTGACATATTACAGCTTTTATGTATTTTTGCATGTTCTTCTGTCACCGTAGAATTATCGATATTTGTTCTTGAACACATGAAACCGATTATATTGGGTGTGTGCTTATTAGTTCACCGGGGTTAACATTAATTTGAGTCTAATACAACAACGACAACGCTGGTAAGAAATTCTTAACTATGAGAGGAGATCTCCCGTAACAAAGAACACCCTAAATTGCAAATAAATCTGATCATTGATAATATACACCTACAGTAAGTTCACACCATCTTCGTTTCTGGTGTCCCAACTTCTGCAGTGTATTTCAACTTCCCAAAGAGTACGTGTCAGAGTCGGTTCAAATAAGAACAGGTAATCACAAAGGAATACCAATAGATATATACAAGGTCTAGAATGTAAATTTAAAGTACAAATATTTATCTATTAATTATTCACACCAGCAAGAGCTCTTTCAGTTCTTTCAGCATCATATTCGAAATCAAAATAAGATTTATCAAAACTATGAACTCTAATGAAACCATCTTCTCCACCAGATGCATAACCACTACCGTCAGGATGAACAGCCACAGTATTTAAAGGACCGAAATGACCTTTAACTCTACCAATCTCATCAATAAAGATTTTATGATAGAATCTTGCTTCAAATTTACCTTGACTTTCAGCAGTTGTTGTAACATTTCTTGCTTCTTGACCACCACCCAATATAACAAAGTTTTTAACAGGAGTTATGGCAGCAGTGTTCATTGGAGCATCAGCTTTATAGACTTTCATAATCTTGAAAGTTTCAACATCAATTAATGTACTACATTTATCTTTTGATGATGTAATAAAATATGATTTGTCTTCTGGAGCAAATTGTATATCAGTTACACTAACAACTTTTTCTTCATTATGAATACCGTGTGCTTTAACAGTTTGTACAAACTCACCAGTTTCTCCATCATATTTTGAAATAAATCCATCTTCATGTCCTGCTATAATATATTTACCATTATTTGACCAACCTGCAACAACAACTTTTGTGGCATCTGGTCTTGTTTTGATGATTAAGCTTGGTGTGGAATCTTGATTGGTTAAGTCTTTATTATTAATATTGAATACGGTTATTGTACCTTGGTGTCCCATAACTTGATCAGTTACTGCAAGTAATTTTGAATTATTTGGTGAAAATGAAACTCTTCTGACTGGGGTTGCTAAGGTATATTGGAAAACACATTCACCTGATTCGACTTTCCATAATCTTATGGTTAAATCAGCACTACCGGTTGCACATAATCTTGATTCTGAGTCAACATCGATTGACCAAATAGTACCCATATGTCCTTCTAAGGTACCTAATCTTTCACCGTTTGAAGAGTACCAAATTGATGCTGAGCTATCTTTGGATACGGAGAATATCAAGTCTCCTTCTCTGTTATATTTGACTTGTGTAAGGGAACGTTCATGTCCCATCAATTTTATAGGCCTCATAGTTGAAAATTTTTCAGTGCGATTTTGGATTACTATGAGTGATGTAAGGGTGATGTAGAGAAGCGGAGACATGGGTTACGGAGGTGGTTGGGAGGGAGAGATAGGTTAGAGATGTGATTGGGCCTGAGAGTGATGAGTGTGTGCACAGAGGTCGAGTGTACGGTGTGTAGTAGATAGTGTATTTAGAGTAGGGTGTTTGGTGATGTGATGAGTGAGAAGTGAGATGAACCCTTGTGTGTAGTAGGAACGAGAGGAGTAGAAGGTACTGGTGTGTAATTGATGAGGGATAAAGGGTGGAATGGATCAGAACGGGTAAATGCCACAGTAAATATAAGGACAATGGGACAGAGCACAAATAGGTGATGGACAAGACTAGAGGCTCTAGATAGACTAAATAGAGGATACAGGATAGTCAGAACACATATTACTCTGTATACACCTAATTAAAAGTCGACATTTAAAAGCCTAGAGGAACCTAGAGCCTCCTATTCTACGATTAAACCAAATAAAATCTCTTCCTTCTTGTATTTACCCCATACAGTGTTTGTATATTTTTCAAAATTCTCAGTTCCTATTGACTCCACCACCACCTAGCCCCAAATCCAAAATCCTTCGAATCTAACCAAAACTTATACAAAGTCAAATTTGGACTTTCACAATTCTATCCTACTAATTATGATCAGCATAACTCTTTTCATTGTGGAGAAATAACCTAAAATACACTTGTACACAAAAAAAAAATTCAACAGGGGTCCCTTAGGGGATACATTTTCAAAAATTTTTTTTGGAAATAACACTTTCCAGTGATAATTCCAGAACCCAAGAAGGGTACTTTTCAAAATTAGAAGAATTGTGTTAGTATTGGTCGAATAATTTGACATTTGTGTACGCAATAATGAAAAAATATCTAGAGCTCTAAAATAGAGCTAAAAGAATCGGAAAAGCAATATTGAGATTTGGGTATCAAAATCAAAGACAACTACGTCTTTCTGTTATAATAGAACATACAATTCTGTCACTATCATTACATGGTAATTATGCCAACTACTTATAGTGAGAGAAATTCGCAGCCACTTAGATAAGACCATTAAACCAGTAATTGTTTATTATCTACACTATTGTTCCACCCAGTATTTCATGGGCATCTACCTGGTCTCTTACACTCTCCATTCCCCCATGTTTAACAAACATTCTCAATCTTCTCCTTAACACCATCATGATCACCATATTCAAGCTTCAATTTTCTGTTAAATAACTCAAATAACCACTCATTACAATTCTTAGTGGTGGCAGGATCATATCTTCCCTTACTTAATTCATCTCTAACGAAAGCATGTTGAGCATCATTAATTTCAATAAAAGTCATTTCAACACCTTTTTCTCTCATTTCTTTACGGATTAAATCTCTTCCTTCCAATGGAACATGGTTATCCTTACACCCAAAGATCATAATAATCTCACCTTTAATATCACCACATCTTTTCAATGAATCATCATTCATATCTTTACCCAAAGCATGATTATGGATATCAGTTGCAAAGAAACAAACAGTAGCGCTAACTCTTGGGTCCAAAGCACTTCTATAAGCTAAATGACCTCCAAGACACATACCTGTAGCACCAATCTTACCATTACATGTTGGTAAACTCAACAAATAATCAATAGATAAAGAACTATCTTCATCATAGGATTCAAGAGGTTTTTTGATTTTATATTCATTCCCCTTATCAGTACCTTCAACATCATAAGCAAGAGGTTCATGGGATTCGAAATTATGGTAAATAGAAGGACAAACAACTATAAAACCTTGACCTGCAATATCTTTAGCAAATCTTGAAACTGGGCCAGTTACTTGATAAATTTCACTCCAAACGACTACCCCAGGAAACTTGGCGTTTGGATAGTTTGGGATGGTTGGATGGAAGACGAAGAGTCTCATTTTAGTACCAATTGAAGTGGTAACATCGTGGAAGGATTCTTTGATTAACATGAGGATGAGTGAGAAATAGGGGCCGAGAAGAACTAGATGGGTATGAGAGAGATTGGGAGAAAGAGGGGGGGATAAGTTACAGATATAAAAAGAGTATTAGACATTAGAATACACTATTTATTAACTACGAAGTCCCAGACACACCTGCTTTTCTTGCATCAGCTAAATGTTAGTAGTGAGGAATAGTAAAAATCAAATACATACCTTCAGCTTGTTTTCTTCTCATTTTATCTGCATCACTTTCCATCCTCTTCTTTGGATCACCTTCTTTCTTCTTACCTTTAGAATCTTGTTGCTTCTTTAGGTTTTTCTGTCTTGCAAGTTCTCTTTGATTACCACGAGCCATGGGCGAATGCGGGAGGGAGAAATACGAGACAAGAGAGCTATACATACATTTATAATCTACACATCTATACAAAGTCATTTCACCTCTGAGATCTATCTCATCTTCTTCTTATATGGGCCTCTGATTGTAGGTAACCTAGCACTGGCCTTGGACTTGCTTGTTGGTAAACTTGGTAAAGTACCAGAATAATCAGTCATCAATACAGGGATTCTCTTACTGAACTCCAATGGTATATCACCAGGACCTAACTTCTTCATACTAATACATAACTCAATCAATTTTAATACTTTTCTATACAATTTCTTCTCAATCATTGAAGCAGGTAATACATTATTAATATTATCACTTCTAAGAAATCTTTCTTGACGGATTTTGTTGAGGTTTAAGAGCTCTCTTGATATGATTTTTTGTAGTTTGATTGGACTTATTGATTCAGATTTCAAATCTTTCTTAATTGATTTTATTGAATCGATTTCTGTTGGGTCCCAATTCAATACATTTTCAATGTTGATGATTTTTGAAGAATCATATGGAACTAAATCAACAGATTCTTCTGGTTCATCAATTTTTTTCTTTTCAATTGGCTTACTCTGAGATTTTTTTGGTTTATATTGGCCAATATTCTTTAAATATTCGTCTCTAATTTGATCAATTTTTTTGAACCCGATTTGATTCATCCAAATATTATTTTTGATTGTATCAGAAATCCCAACTCCTTTAGAGTCAACTACTGGTGCAAAAGTTCTAACTTGTTCGCTAATTGTGGTGATAGATCTAAAAGAGGAATTTGATTTTGATAATTTAGAGCTTACGTTTGGTTTGATAATCTTACCCTTATATGTTAACCATTCAGGGGCTTTAATTATATACCATGTTATGTAAATAAAATTATCTAATATACTTGTTGGTTTATTTGTTGGTAAAGGAATCTTTGAAGCTTGACTGTTAATTGATTCAAAAGTGGTTGAGCTTGAACCAGTATTTCTTGGTAATGGTATAGATTTACTAAGATTATATGGTTCTGGTATAAGAGTTAGTTTTGAATCTAATTCACTCTTACCAAGTTCTGATGAAAATAATGGTTGTTTTATAGTGGTGGTTGAGTTTATTGGGGTATAACCAACATTTGGTAAAGTGGAATTAGTAGTAGTTACTTCGCTTATATAAGTCAAAATTTCCCCATTTGAAACTGAATAACTGTATCCAATTTTTTTAAAATCAGAATTTATTTGAGCCTCTAAATCTGATGTTTCTTTAGTTGAAGGGTGTTCAATCAATGTGGCATTTAAAAGACTGGTTTCCCTGAGTAAAACCTCACTAGAAAACTTATAAAAAAAATCGATTTCTTTATATTCTTTTGAGCCAATTTTGAACGATTTTATTGCTAAACTTCCTGCTACTTTGATATCATGATATATTTGATAAGGAGATGTATACTTTGAAGATTCAAATTTCTGGGAAATCGTAGTTGGTGACTTGATTGGTTTGTCTTTGATGTGTTTAGTTAATGATTCGATGATTTGATGACTCTCTGGTTCAAAGAAATCTTTTGGGATTGGGGTTGATAAGATCGAGGTTTCTGGGTCTGCCCTTTGTAAGACGGGATAAATTGAAGAGATTAGTTCTTCGATAGTTCCTGATGTTAGTATTACTAGAGAGGTAGGTGGAAATGGTCATTAGGGTGACGGTACGTACTTGTAAGAGACATGTTTTGATGAAAAATTGTGAGTGAGAAAATGAGAATCGACGAGTAGGACGAGTAGGGCGAGACAGAATGAGAGAGGGAGAAGACTGTAGAGGAGAAGACTGTAGAGGAGAAGACTGTAGAGGAGAAGACTGTAGAGGAGAAGACTGTAGAGGAGAAGACTGTAGAGGAGAAGACTGTAGAGGAGAAGACTGTAGAGGAGAAGACTGTAGAGGATTAAATAGGTACTTCCATATATAGTTCTGGTATAGTATAGAATATTGAATTTTGTCCTCACCTTTGTCTATCTCTATTATCATCTCTACAACTAGTCCGCTAGAACTCCTCTACACCTCTCCTGACTTCCCAGAGCCCCCTTACATGTCCGTAACTACTCATTTATTACACTACACATTCTCATACTCTCGTCTTTCATACACCCCATTTTCAGTACCCCAAAGATCTATTCTATACCGTAAAGTGCAAGGATTTGAGTAAGTTGATTGACAATCACCCTATTAGATGCAATCACTTGTGCTGGGAATGATGGGGTCTTTGGTTGTTGTACACATCCACTATCATCTGGTTCAGGAATTCCCCCCTGAAATCTTGTCCCATCTCTCTCTAATAAAATCCCATTCCATCCTGATTTTACACTTCCAACATAATCTTTAGAGTGTGAGTCACCAATATGCCAAATGTTGCTTAAAAACTCGGATTTTTGAGTAGAATCAACTTGTAATCTATGCAATTCTTTATTGGCAATCGAATCAAAAAATTGCTTATGGGGTTTCTCGTATCCAAGATGATAAGATATATGGATGTCATCTTTATCAATATATTCCAAGAGTCCGAAGTCTTCAAGGATGTCATAAATCCTGGGGTCGGAATTACTTGATACTAAGATTTTAATATTGTTTTTCTTTAATACTTCAAAGGTTGGCTTTACGTCTTCATAAAGATGGTAGCCATCACCAGATTTGAACCTGTTGATCAAAGCACTACAAAGGGAATCTGATACATCATTTTTCTCTAAATTGAATAATTTGATTATCAATTCCAGCCACCATTGATCAACAGATTGGATTTCAGTACCTTTGCCATAATTTGGAAATTTCTCAAGTAATTCATTATGAATACCTGGAAATTCCAGTTTTATGGATTCTGCCAGTTTGGTGATACCGAATTGTTTAGCAATTTCGTGATACTGGACATGGACAGGTGACTTTGGTATATAAATTGTACCAAAAGCATCAAATGATATAAAAGTAGGTTTAGGAAATCTTGTATTTGTATCTCTTAATTTCCGAGTGTTTTCTGGTTTAAGTGGGTCAGAAATCAATGGGGTAATTGAGGCAGTTGAGAGGTATTTGGGGGATTGGAATTGTTTGAAATGGGTCAAGTGTTTGAACATAATAAAGGAAGGATGTGGGACCGATGCGATAAGAGATTAGAAAAACACGACAAACACGGTAAAGTACACTAAGGTGTGGGTTAACCAATGGATAAGAAGATTGATGATAGTGATTAGGTATTAGGGTTGCATTTGGTTGTATTTGGGTCCTTATTTTTATTTCCATCCCCACATAAGAGCCTAGGGACAATCTGCTCCGTAAAAATACTTACACATACCTTCTATAAACCTTCCAGAGACATCTTTTTTTCACATATATTAGACTATAAACTGAACTCATACACCCTCTCAATCTAACCTTACTCTCTATGCCATTGGCTTAATAATTAACTCTTTGATTTTTCCTCTTCTCATAGGCTTCCGTCAATTTCAAATCTTTGATAGCTTTTTCAACATCTTTAAACCCACTAATTGGAGGAGCATCAGCTTCTTCTTGTTCCCCTTCTGATTCAGTTTCTTCAATGACCTCATTTTCTGGGGTTGCTTCTACATCTGCTTCTAAAGCATCAAGTCTTTTCCAGAACTCAGCTTTCATTTCTTCCATTATTTTACCCATAGGACCTGCAACCATCATGAAGTCTGCAAGTTCTGTCATTGACATAATAGTACCTTGACCTTCTACTTCAACCAAAAGCTCGTCATCTCCGGGGCCATCCTTGATTATGATATCTGACGTTGAATCTATACTCATTGAAGAAATATTTAGGGGTAGTGTGGTATATATCACAACTGTGCGGTACACGATCCAAATAACAGGGTTACAAATCATGATGTGGGGCCATTTACTGGGATTTGCAATACTCCTATAAGGATAATTTAGACGCTTAGCTGCTCATTAACATTAAAGGAAACAAGATATTTTCATGGATCTGGCATTTTTAAGAGGGGATGACACTTATATACCCATTAGAATAGACTTTCCTGCACCACTGGCAAAGTTTACCACTACATAAAGCAATGGATAGTCATTAAGCACCGCTTTATCCACTGCAATATATCTTTGATTGCACAGTATCCCACACCTTTTTAAAACAACTCGCTTACTTCATGTTATCGTGTGGTGTTGTGCAAATATTTCTATTTTAAAATTATCCGAAGAACGAGAGAAATAGATCCTTCAGGTTTAGTGGAATACATTGAAACATATACAAAAAAATATAGAGTATATAGAATTTTAAGAAACCTGGTTATTAGATATATAAAGATATATTTTGTATTTTTTGCAAATTTTATAAAATTAACGTGGTATTAGCTAATGTTTTAAACTTGAATAAGATTAAATATTGGGGAAATTTAAATCTTTATAAATTGCTAGCAATAGAGAATCACAAAAAGCATTTACTTGAACACTAAACGTGTATAATACTATATAATTACTTATATACCTTCTATGTAACCCCCAATGTCTCTCAGTTGATCGGGTATTACCTAATCTCTCTACTGCTACAAAAAGTTGAACCGCACACGCATAACATGAATATAAAATGACTACATCCTAATCGGGAAGTACCTGTTTGTGTACAAACACAAGAAGAAGAGGAACTGAATGGAAATAGGATTAAGAAGTGGGAAGAACCCTAAAACAGAAGATGCTTAGCTAACTAAACCTCTTTAATATTTTACTTTCGACAGAAGATTGATAATAAACACCTATGGGAACCACCATAACCTCTACAGGAACCACCACAACCTCTTACTTTCATTCTTCTCTCCCAATCTTTCTACTTGTGCCCCTTTTCCCTCTCTCCTTCACCTTCTCACCCTATATAAAAAATGGCCGCAAAAATACCTCCACCAAAAAAAGAGGGAGGATCCTAAAAACACGACTATTCATTGTATTTGGAACACATCTAACCATTACCACTCTTTCACCTTTGAATTTCTCATATTTAAAATTTTTTGAATTTTTCAAGTTTTATTAGCTACTATCGGGTAGTTGAGATTGGTTGATGGTCTACTTAAACAACCAGAAACTCTCTCGCTTTTCTAATTACACCAGGATAATCATCCACTCCATAACTACACATGGTACAATTATAAGCTCAGCAGAGTCCACAGAAAGTCTATAGGGTCTCTAATAGTGGAATGAGAACAGTTCAAATGTATATTTTTTCCAATTCTCTCACATAAAAAACAACCAAGCCAGCGAGTAAAATCGTCACAACTCTGGGGATCGATTAAAGTAATGACCTTCTTCTTATACAACCACTTTTCGAAGCAATCTAGATTTTCTGGTTTTGTAAAAACCACAAGATTGAGCTTTCAAACCTAGATAACTCCATAACTACAAGCATTACGTCTCTAATATATATAGAATAAATAATAGATAATATGAGTTATATATTGTTTCAAACATATAGTCGATTAGACCCTTCAATAAAGTGTAAGACCGGTAAATAGGAGCCCAAGTTTCGTCGAGGTAAAAATCAAAATGTTCTCTTTAGTATGAGAAGAGATTGCCCCATGGTCTAACTACTGCAAAATCACTCTACATTACATAAATCGAGCATAGGGTGATAATAAACACATACAGTAACCCATATAACTTTCCAAACACTCCCTCATCCTCTTCATTACTCTTCATTAACTCCACCCTATCTTAAATGGTTTGCGCACTACACAAGCAATAGTTCTACAATCAAAACTTCGACTAAAGACAGAGAATATACACCTATAGTAACTCATATAACCTTTAAAATACCTCCTTATCCGCCTCAAAATCTTAATTCCCTTCTTCTCTCCCAATTTTTCTACTTATCCTCATCTCTCTCTCCTCTATACTTCTCATTCTTCCCTACATGCCCCCTCCTAAAATATCTCCACCAAAAAAAGAGGTAATGACTTGAAAACAAGTGGGATATTATTAATCATGGCAGTTCTACTCAAAACCATCATTCCCGTCTCAAATTTCCTATTATTTTCAAAATGGTGATTTTTAAGAATTTTCAATTTCAAACAGAATGAGAAATATAGAGAACAAGATCTAAATTTTGTAGACGCTACAAACTACAATACAGTACAATAGATGGATAATAATGATCCTATATTTCACCTGTACAGGCTGGACCATTTATTGTCTTGGTAAAATTGTTCATTCGGTCCACAGAACGCAAATAGTGATGATTTGTTAGAGAATCAACCACTTTCAGAACAACTTCTCACACACAGAATTCACCAGGGAAAGAAAAAACAAGAAATCAAACATACATACCCAAATATTAATACACTCTACTTTCTTATGTTTCTTTCTCGGTCATTTTAAAGAACTTTTGACTCTTCCAAAGTCAATTTAAAAAGGGACGCATCAGAACAATAATCATGAATTACTCACAACCGCTAGTTATTTACCGTCAATCTCTTCAAAGTACATAGATCATATATAGTTGTATATAATAGTATAGTTATAATATCCATCAGACTCTAGAATAAGTTTCTATCATCTTGTAAACATGTTCGAGTTCAAACTTTGGGATAGATTTTTGTTCTTCTCAGCTATGAGAAGAGATTGCCCCATCGGCCAAATACACCAAAATTGCTCCATATTACAGAATTAGACCATAGATGGATAATAAACATCTACACTAACCTATACTACCTCCAACAGCTCCTTATTCTTTTCATTATCCTTCATTAACTCTCCCATCTAATCTCGATCATATTAAAAGGTTATCCAATATCTTTATCCGTCCCAAAAAGCCAGGTCACGTGTTAGATCCAAGTGCTAACGTATATTCTACTATCACTCTCGTCAAACTCTCTTTTTATCAATAATGTACTATCAAGTTTCTCACACTACACGCAATACTACACGCAGTGGAAATCAACCCAAAAGGTTTGTGTATATGTATAGCTAGCACAAAAAATGAAAAGAATATGCATGCTTAATATGTGTCAAGTGTCTGTCGAAAATCAATTCATTGAAAAGTAGTCATAAATGATGAATATAGAAACAATCCCACTACAGATTGATAATAAACACCTAAAGTGATCACCACAAACTCTTACTTCTCTCCTTCTCTCCCAATTTTTCTACTTGTGCCCCTTCTCCCTCTCTCCTTCACCTTCTCACCCTATATAAAAAATGGCCGCAAAAATACCTCCACCAAAAAAAGAGGGAGGATCCTAAAAACACGACTATTCATTGTATTTGGAACACATCTAACCATTACCACTCTTTCACCTTTGAATTTCTCATATTTAAAATTTTTTGAATTTTTCAAGTTTTATTAGCTACTATCGGGTAGTTGAGATTGGTTGATGGTCTACTTAAACAACCAGAAACTCTCTCGCTTTTCTAATTACACCAGGATAATCATCCACTCCATAACTACACATGGTACAATTATAAGCTCAGCAGAGTCCACAGAAAGTCTATAGGGTCTCTAATAGTGGAATGAGAACAGTTCAAATGTATATTTTTTCCAATTCTCTCACATAAAAAACAACCAAGCCAGCGAGTAAAATCGTCACAACTCTGGGGATCGATTAAAGTAATGACCTTCTTCTTATACAACCACTTTTCGAAGCAATCTAGATTTTCTGGTTTTGTAAAAACCACAAGATTGAGCTTTCAAACCTAGATAACTCCATAACTACAAGCATTACGTCTCTAATATATATAGAATAAATAATAGATAATATGAGTTATATATTGTTTCAAACATATAGTCGATTAGACCCTTCAATAAAGTGTAAGACCGGTAAATAGGAGCCCAAGTTTCGTCGAGGTAAAAATCAAAATGTTCTCTTTAGTATGAGAAGAGATTGCCCCATGGTCTAACTACTGCAAAATCACTCTACATTACATAAATCGAGCATAGGGTGATAATAAACACATACAGTAACCCATATAACTTTCCAAACACTCCCTCATCCTCTTCATTACTCTTCATTAACTCCACCCTATCTTAAATGGTTTGCGCACTACACAAGCAATAGTTCTACAATCAAAACTTCGACTAAAGACAGAGAATATACACCTATAGTAACTCATATAACCTTTAAAATACCTCCTTATCCGCCTCAAAATCTTAATTCCCTTCTTCTCTCCCAATTTTTCTACTTATCCTCATCTCTCTCTCCTCTATACTTCTCATTCTTCCCTACATGCCCCCTCCTAAAATATCTCCACCAAAAAAAGAGGTAATGACTTGAAAACAAGTGGGATATTATTAATCATGGCAGTTCTACTCAAAACCATCATTCCCGTCTCAAATTTCCTATTATTTTCAAAATGGTGATTTTTAAGAATTTTCAATTTCAAACAGAATGAGAAATATAGAGAACAAGATCTAAATTTTGTAGACGCTACAAACTACAATACAGTACAATAGATGGATAATAATGATCCTATATTTCACCTGTACAGGCTGGACCATTTATTGTCTTGGTAAAATTGTTCATTCGGTCCACAGAACGCAAATAGTGATGATTTGTTAGAGAATCAACCACTTTCAGAACAACTTCTCACACACAGAATTCACCAGGGAAAGAAAAAACAAGAAATCAAACATACATACCCAAATATTAATACACTCTACTTTCTTATGTTTCTTTCTCGGTCATTTTAAAGAACTTTTGACTCTTCCAAAGTCAATTTAAAAAGGGACGCATCAGAACAATAATCATGAATTACTCACAACCGCTAGTTATTTACCGTCAATCTCTTCAAAGTACATAGATCATATATAGTTGTATATAATAGTATAGTTATAATATCCATCAGACTCTAGAATAAGTTTCTATCATCTTGTAAACATGTTCGAGTTCAAACTTTGGGATAGATTTTTGTTCTTCTCAGCTATGAGAAGAGATTGCCCCATCGGCCAAATACACCAAAATTGCTCCATATTACAGAATTAGACCATAGATGGATAATAAACATCTACACTAACCTATACTACCTCCAACAGCTCCTTATTCTTTTCATTATCCTTCATTAACTCTCCCATCTAATCTCGATCATATTAAAAGGTTATCCAATATCTTTATCCGTCCCAAAAAGCCAGGTCACGTGTTAGATCCAAGTGCTAACGTATATTCTACTATCACTCTCGTCAAACTCTCTTTTTATCAATAATGTACTATCAAGTTTCTCACACTACACGCAATACTACACGCAGTGGAAATCAACCCAAAAGGTTTGTGTATATGTATAGCTAGCACAAAAAATGAAAAGAATATGCATGCTTAATATGTGTCAAGTGTCTGTCGAAAATCAATTCATTGAAAAGTAGTCATAAATGATGAATATAGAAACAATCCCACTACAGATTGATAATAAACACCTAAAGTGATCACCACAAACTCTTACTTCTCTCCTTCTCTCCCAATTTTTCTACTTGTGCCCCTTCTCCCTCTCTCCTTCACCTTCTCACCCTATATAAAAAATGGCCGCAAAAAACAACCGGTCACGTGACCAGGTCGTTTTTGGAGGGGTCCCCCTCTAAGTGACGCCGGTGGATAGAGGGAGTATGTAAGAGCATGGGGATGTTGATAAAACTGTAAAAAGCCGAGTTTTGATGTATTTATGATTGAAAATAGAATTGCGTATATTTTGTAGTCGGTAGTGTGCAGGTTGCGAAATTCTTGAATTCGACATACAAATGGTTGCGAAAAAGTATTTTCGTATTTGTTCTGTAAGGTTTATATTATTTGTTAAATCATATTATTAGGTTATAGGAAAACTGAATTAGAATATTGGGTTTCGATGAACATTTTCCATATATGGAAGTCGTATTTCGTGATGCTAGTAATGATCATTTTGTCTATTCATTATCTAATACCAGGTCTTAGCCTTATTTGATGTTTTGTGCTGAATATCACTAATGGGAGAAATCCCCTCTGCTGCTGTTATTATTACACTCAATTGCAATTCACTAGAATCACCACTTACGTAAAGATTCCAGTGAACCATACTAATACGCAAATTCTCTACTATTAAACATTCTACCAATACATTAATTAAATATATAAATAACTACCCCAATAAAACTTCCCAACCCCACTCTTTCATAATTGTACTCCAATGCAATTTACTATAAACACCACCAGTAACATCTTCTAAAGAACATTGCTCATTAATCGCAGCCATTAACCCGCTTAATTGATCAGATATATTCTTAAATTTCTCATCATCTGAACTTGTACCTTGTGGTATAAATACATCGATACCAGAATTTGATTGTTTCTTCTTTAAATATTCATCTTTCCTTTTCCAAACTTCTTTAACAACTTCAAAAGCTCTATCGACATTACCAATCCATAATTTTGTAGAAAGTAGATTCCATCTTTCTTCACACCATTCACGTTCTTCATCAGATTCTGCTTCACATGAACTTACCAATAATGGGAATATATGTATAGTATAAGTATGAGAAGTCGAAGGTATTGAAGCGAGGAGAATAAAGATCTTTTCAGCTAATTGATGTGATGATAAAGATGGGATTTCTGGTACTGCTTGATGAAGGTAAAGGAGAGTTGCAAACCTATAAGCTTCAGCAGTTGCAATAAAAGAAGATAAATCACTTTTAGAGTTATCTGAATTTGCATCTTCAATCATTGATGCTGAGATGGTTGGTTTCCAAGATAATAGATCTTGACGAAGTTGTGTTGCTCTAGTAATGGTTAAAAGAGAATTTCTCATTGGTAGAACTTGATTTTTCTTTCTACCTTTTCTAATTTTTGAAACCGTGGATGCTACTTTCCCCATAATAGAGAATAGAGATTGAGCACACCCAAGTAATGGATCTACATAATCAGAGTTTAAAGACATGTTTTCAAAATTATCAAAAAGATTGTTAAACCCTGGATGTATACCCCCAAAAGTATCAACTCCCATTGTTGAATCACTTGATTCAGATGGGGATTTTTCAGATTTTTCAGATTTATTAGCTTCTTTCTTTTTGGATTCTTGTAAGATGGTTGTAATGGAAGCAACCAAATCAACCCCCTTTTCATCAGATTCTGTTGTCATTTGTGAAAGAACTTCAAAATAAATCCAAATATTGAATAAGATTTGCGTAGATGTAGGAACCTTAAGATCATTTGGCTTATCATCTTCAGCCTCAGCTCCTGAAAGAATCACATCCCATTCAGCATCATCAACAAGTACAAGAGTCTTTTTCAATTGTTGACGTTTTTCTTTCATCAAAAGTCCATAATTTTCATTTGCGTCAGGACTTGCAACTGATTTTTTGAGTTGCCTTCTTTTTAAAGCCATTTCATTTTGAACATCACGAAGTAAACCCAAGACATTTTGAATCATTGTTTTAGCCCCTTTTAAATGTGCAATCCCACTGGATGTGTGTTTGTCCCATGTTTCACTTACTGCTAAGTTTAAACAAATAGCAATGGCAATATCAGCAGGTAACTTAGATGTAGCTGAGGATGAATTACTTAATCCTCCAACGAGTTCAAGAATACATTTCTTCATATACATGTAACCTTTTGCTCTCATAGCATTACGATTAGAGGTGATTGATTCATTACCAGCTAAATGAAAGAGGGTAATAGCAGCTATAGAATTGAATAGACAAGAGTATTCTAATGCATATGGTAAAATAAGTTTCCTCCATGGATTTTCATTTGGTCCATTCTTAATAGAAAGAATTTCTGCTGTGTATTGAGAAAACAAGCTTAGAATTTGTTCTTGTTCTGTAGTAAGGTGTTTATTGACAAGGTGCAAAGGGAGCTCATTATCATGGATATTTAAAGGATTTACGTGAGGAGACATTGATATCTCGGGTAAATGTTTAAGATTATTTGGAGAAGGCATATCAAAATCACCAGGATTTTGGAGGTTCAAAGGACTTAAAGGGATATCAAATTTTAGGTCTTCAAAAGCAGAAGACTTAAGGTCATCATCATGACCGAATGCAGTATTTACTAGAGCAGAAAGTGAAGGACTAAGGTTGAGATTGAGGGAGTTTCGTATTAGACTTAATTCAGGAGATTTAGGGAAATCTGAGATTGAAGATATTGAGATGGATTCACTTGGTGATTTTTTGATTTCATCAACTGCTGCTTCGGCAAGACTATTGAGACCCACGGAATTGTATCTTGAACGGATTTCTTCGAGTTCTGGAGGTATCATTTGAGTGGCAGTACTATAGGATCTGATCATATGAGACGGACGAGATGATGGTTCGGTAAGACTTTGACTCCTTTTCATACGTTTTGATGTTGGATAAAGATCATTATGAGAATCAATAGGATCCATTGTATCAATATGATCCATAGCACGAGATTCTATTGGACCAATTCCATTTAATGAAGAATCTCCTAAGTTTTCAAATAGTCTGGCATTACTCTTGGACAAGTCTCGTTTCCTATAAGTTTCTGGATTTATACCCTCGGCAATAAGATCATTATCTCTTTTTATATCATTAATAGTCTTCCCTGTGACCGAAAGAGATGCTAATTCAAGATGTTTATGAAGACTTTTTGGACTTTTGTTTGGTTGCCTTGGTTGGATATGATTGAAAGTAGTCGTTTCATTTTCATTGAAGCTTCTCCACTTGAATTTGGTGGCATAACCTCCACAAGCAATATTTTTCAGTTGACATTTTAAACAAACAGGTTTTGTTTCATCACATTTTAAACGTTTTTTTTTACAAGTCAAACAACCATTTCTTGATTTTGTATACTTGGTTTGTTTCTTTAGATGGGATAGATTAGACTGTGGTTCAGTCTTTATCCCATTATTTGACATATACTGAAGAAAGAATTGAAAAAGATGTTGATTTATCCAGTTAAAGATAAGATAAGAAGCGAGGGAAAAGATTACCTAATTGGGAAAAGGAATGCGAATTAAGGGACAGGAAAAACATTATAGGAAAAACATTATAGGAAATGACAGGGAAACGGCCGAGAAGACACAGGAGAGACGCAGGGAGGGAAGAGAAAGGGTACGGATGGGAAATATACAGACATGATCTGGTTACTGGAATAGTGACCTGTATAAGCATCTTTTTCCATTATGCAGTATTTAGAGATGACTACATATGACTCGCGTTATCGGATTTATCTATTATTCTATTTATTACCGTTTTATAACCGATCGATTTGACACATTCTGGTCGTGTAATTGGATCTATGCAACTATTTTATCTCAAAACACCTCATCCCAAGCTTGAACCTATACGTATACACATTCCTATCTAACTTGTTCTCTTGTGTTCCAGACTGAGTGACATATCTCACCCATGGGAAACATGTATACTTCAACTCTTCCTCTTGTACCTTCAAGTAATTGATCTTAAGCCCCGTGTAAGATAACATGGGGATATTATAACTAAGCTTTATATAATTAAATGTCTTGATCTTATTAAACTGTTTCTTGATGTCTTTTATCAGAGAAGAATTTGACCCATTTACACCATAAAACTCATCCAATTCTGTTTTTGATGGGTCAATTTCTTCTTCTTCTTCAAATTTTGTATGGTGATTTTGTAAACTTGAAGAGATTTGATCCTCTGTAATTTGTAGATTTTGTAATTGAATCTCTGCCATCATTTTTATAGAAGAATTGTTACCAGGAACTTCATCTAGAATCCATACCAATTCTGACAGATCAACTTTGAATTCTACGTAACCTATTTCTGTCTTATACTTCAACAGAGAATTTAGATCATCTGATACGTTAAAGAGGTGAGGATTTATAGGGATCTTGATTGAGAGGTTTTTACCATGAAGACGTTTTTTAAAGGTGGTCGAGAGAATACACAAGACTTGAAGTCTATTAGTAGAGGGATGGATTCTATATGTTGGTTTAACCATAAAGAGGGGGAGTTTGTTCTTTTGTTTTTGTTGTTCGAGGTGATAACTCATGAGGATGAATTTGTCATCTGGGGGGATGAATTTAAGGATGTTGTTGGAGTAGAGGGTGTTAAGGTCTACGCATTGATGGAATTGGATATTACGGAAGGGGTGGCGGGTGGAAGAGGCTCCAGAAGAGGCGCTATCAAGGGAGGCACCATCAGGGGAGGCATCCTCATCGTCTGAATCAGGAACCACTAGGTTTTCATTAGAATCCTTTTTTTCATTAGAATCCCTTTTTTCATCAATTGACTCAGTAGCTGTACTACTCTCACCCACTGGTTCATTTCCTTCTACACTCTCTGTCCCCATCCCCAGTCCATCGATACCCGATATCTTCTCTTCATTAAATCCAATAACACATCTAGGCATCCCAGACAAGTAGCACTTAACAAAACACCTTCCAAACACTTCATTCTTCAATATAACCCCCTCCTGTAGATCATAACTAAACTCACAATTCTCTACTAAATCAACATAAATCTCATTCTTAGCATAAAAAATCCCCTTAGGTCTCCAATTAATTGCCGAGCTTGAAGCCCTTAAAATCGAACTATTTATATGACTCTCCTCCATCAACTCCTCTATATTAACAGGTTGATTATGCGTTGATTTTATATCTTTGATCTTTGGCTTTTTCTTCGTCTTGTCATGTGAGACCTCGACTTCTTCATCAGAATCTTCAGTCAATTTTGGTCTAGATGGAATCATCTTAATATACTCCTTAAGGATATTATAGTCAGACATCTGGATCATCCCGTGATCAATACATTCATCCAATAACTCATAGATAAAATAAAGATTATCTATGATAATCTCTTTATCAAGAGTCTCGTGACTTTCTTTACATAGATAAAATCTTATGAGGTTATGGAAAGAGTGAAGGAAGATAGTCATCGACATGACATCGATGTTCTTTCTAGTTACCAACAATAGAAGGATATTATTAGCTGTTGATAAGTAGATATAGTTGAGACCATTGACATGAAAAATTGGGGTTTGGGACGGTTGAGATTTATAAATTGAGTCGAATTGATTTATGACAATTTGGTTTTCGGGGATGTCTTCATTGAATATTCGATAAAGGAGGAGGTTACTATGGGAATAGGGGGATGAATCACATCCATGTAGGATATATAGGGCAGATATCATGGACAAAACGCACCGCACTAAACAGACACTACACTAATCACGATACCACCCTAATCTACAGTCTACAAACACAGTACACACCTTGTCATGAAATCCTTACAACACCTCATCAAACCCCTTCTGTCAAAATTCATCGCTCATGAACTCAAAACTGTCAACTTCGGCATCTCAACCTCTGAAATTTTTCACCATAACACTTCCTCCGATGGCAGTGATTTAACTGTCAACTACACCTTCAAATCGTTCCCAAAGACGTGGCTATTCTTAAGTGACGTGGCACGGGAAGCCCATAGAGTCAAGCACCACCCCAAAATCACAACCACGTATAATAAAGTATCAATTGAATTGACTACTCATGATGTGGGGAATCACGTGACCAAACTAGATCTTGATATGGCAAAGGCAATACAGGATATTTATAAGGCACATGCAATAAATCCCCAAAAAGTGAAGAAGTTCCAGCTGTTCTTAAAGGATATGTCACAGTACTCTTCGTTCAGTCTGGCACCAAAGAAAATAGAGAAAATGATAAAGGAGGATGGTAAGGGCGAGGCTGAAAAATAGGGCGACGCTAGGGCGACGCTAGGGCGAGAAATAGGGCGGCTAAGACGAGAAATAGGGCGAGTGTACCAGCATACCAATTATCATCACACCAGCAGAACACTTAATATATATATAAATACACAATACCCCCCTGTTCTAAATCTTTACACATGTATATCTCAATCTTATTACCATTCTTATATTTTGCACCCACTGCAAATTCATTCATAGTTACCCTTAGAAATGATTATGAAGATACCTTTTCTGATATTCACGAATATGTCAAGACCCACAAGTCATTTATAGTTCCTACTTTTGAAGATTTAGACATTGACCAATTATTTTCAGCAGGGTATGCTAGAATCTCTTCAACTAATACAATTATTATTCCTGATGGTGATTTTATTGATATTCTTTCATTTCAAGATGTAAGTATTCATTTAGGACAAAAGTATCACTTTATTGAATATGATTTTACCAAGATGAAAAAACATGGAGAAATTGAAACAACAGACCTTGGTTCAGGTATTGATAATACAAAATCTGATGTTAAAAATACTGTTTCATATTCTGCTTCTTGGAGTGTTGATAAAACCAAATCTTTGATAGCATCTGTGGGTGTTAGTTTAATGTTTGATTTGGGATTCGAAACTGAAATTGATTCTTCAGATGGTACTTCAATAACTGGAACAATTGATTGTACTGTTGATGCAGGTAAAAGAGCTAATATTCTATCAACTGCACACTATGATACATACTCTAATGTTAAAAGAAGAGATATTGAAGTAAAGGTATCTAAAAGCTTCAAAGATTGTATGGTGAATATATTAAAGGGTAAACCAGGAAAATGTATGAAACATTCATTTGATGTTGAAATTGGAAACTGGCAATTCAGTGAATTAAAGAGATTAATTGCTTCCGAGGGAGTATGTAGATCTTTTGACCAGGTAGAGAGGAACAGAATATAGTACTTCGCTTTTATCTATTAATATACACTATCTTTCTCTTTTCGCTACACAATACTTATCTCTTATTTCTACCGCTTCATATGTACCTTCAAGTCCAACCATCACCGTATACTCATTATCCCATATGTCTTTGATAACCTTTGTCTCCAATACCTTTTCTCCAGTCTTATCTAATCTCAGATTTTTTGATCTTCTAACATTACTATTAACATCAAGAGTACGTATATACTTCACAGTGAATGGTGGTGTACCGGTAAACTTGAATTTCATTTCTGTCATATCACCTTCATGAATGTCTTGTATAATCAGATCACCTTGATTTATTTCAACTGATGGTAAATCATAGATCACTATATCAAGCTCTTCATCATCATAAGAGATACTACACTTACCAGAAGAATCAGATAATTCTCTTACTTTTATAGTACCAGGTTTAGCAGCTAATCTTGTGAATTTATCATCAGTATTTGCTTTATGAAGTTTTGATCTGAATTCATAAGAAAGTTGAAATGGTGATTCTCCTTTAAGGTCATAACCAACATGATCTCCTACACAATAATGAGCTTTGTTAGAGTTGATTCTCATTACTTTTGGTGAAGGTGTGATGATAAGAGAGATGGAAGAACTGATATCACTGGTGCAATTGTTAGAGTCCTTTACCGAGAGAATGGAGAGAGAATATTCACCAACTTTAAGGTATTCAACCAAAGATGTATTTGTGGAATCAACAAGTTGGTTTAAGTTAAGGAATGGTGTGTTAAGGGTATGTGAAAACTTCTTATTAATGGAGTTTCCAGTGAGTTGGAATTTGACATCAAATGGTCCTTTTCCAAGGAGTGAAATCGGTATTGACGAAAGGTCTAATGATGTTGAAATCGATGCTTGACAGAGTTTGATTGGAAGAGGGTTTTGGAATCCAATTGAAGGAGATGCAAAAATCTCATAGTCTATAGAAGGTTGAATGAATGATCTATCAGTGGATTTTTCTTTAGTATAGAGTTTATCAAAGATTCTGAGGATCTTGTGTTGATAGAGACCATTAACATCAGTTGGCAAGTCAATTGAAATAGACGAT
Source organism: Yamadazyma kanchanaburiensis (assembly GCA_030555785.1). Classification (NCBI taxonomy): domain Eukaryota; kingdom Fungi; phylum Ascomycota; class Pichiomycetes; order Serinales; family Debaryomycetaceae; genus Yamadazyma; species Yamadazyma kanchanaburiensis. The sequence continues at coordinate 162,847 of JANIVJ010000009.1, read as the reverse complement.
TTTTCAGATTTCATAGATTTGACCATCGATTTTCCACTTGGATATTTGATTTGATAATCAACAATAAATGGTGGTACCCCAGAGAGGGCAAGAGATGCTTTACGATGAGTATTTTGACATGTTGGTGAAAGTTTTAAAGCCAAATCAGACTGTTGTTCTGATGAAACCTTTACGCTTGGTCTTGGATGATATTTAACACTAACTAGTTTATCTCCTTTGACTTCTCCTTTACATCTTCCATTGGTATACTCCTTCAATCTATACACCCCTTCTTTGGATACCCTAAGGAAGTCACTTCCGGTATTCCTAAGAACTTCTTTTTGTCCATTGATTTCATGTTCAAAAACAACTTTATCATTAGATCTACCAATACTAGACTCAACTTTCAAAGGTATACTAATAGAGTCACCTTCAATTATCATATACTCAGTTTCCTTTTCAAAACCAACAGTTGGAATATCTGATCTTGTAATGATCTCAAAAGATTGTCTTGAGTCGAAATCTCCAGAACAAGAGTTGGAATCAATGATATTGGATAAGACTACCTTGAAAGCACCTCCAGAAGATACATCTTTAAGAGGTATATTGAACGTATCACTTTCTACAACCACACCCTTTTTACTAACCACACTCTTACCTGCTTTATCTACAATAGAGTAATCGAATGTTATAGGGAAATGGCCAGAAAAATAAACAGGAACAACTGTATCAAGAGATTCACCTTGACACAACTCAATTCTTTGGTTAAGTTGATTAGTCTTGGAGAATGATACTCTTGAACGTTGCTTAAAGTAGGTCAGGTACTTAGAGTCTAAGATTTGAGTAGGATTATCAATATAATTCTTATCACTAATAGACTCGAATTCTATGACGTAATTACCTTCTCTTGGAGGTTTATAAGTGAAATCAAAATGTGACGTATCACTTTTAATGGTTTTTCTTTGTTTTGGACCATTTTTATTTTTAACAGAGTAATTGACAATGAAAGGAGGTTCACCTTGTGCCTTGAATTGGAAATTATATCCTGTAGTACCAATACAATTATCAACAAGAGGTTCAGAGTCTATAGATACTTTAGGAGGGTCTACATAGTCAATTGAGATGGTAGATGGTTGAATATCACAAGTACAATATTTCCCTTTAATTGACACGAGAGAATATTCACCAGGAGAAGATACAGTGATACCGATTTTAAGATCTTGAGCGTCCTTGAATGTCTTTGTAAAATTGGTCTTACCATCTGTAAAAACCATATCTAAAGGAAACTGTTCCTGGATATTTTGACTTCCAGCAAAATTGAGAGTTTTTGTACCATTAACCAACAATTTAGAAGTCATATCTATAAGTCTTAAAGAAGGTTTTGATAACAAGTTCAAAGAGTATCTCAAATCAGAAGAATCAGATTTAGGATTATATTTCACAGAATTACCTAAAGAATCTTTTACTTCAAGAATTTGAAATTCAATCATTGAAGATTTCTTTATAGATAAAATTGAAGGATCTTTTAAAAGCTCTTGTTCTAACAGATTTCTAGTTATTTGATGAGAATACAATTTAGAGATATTAAGATTAAGTGAATCTATAGAAAGGTCAACATTTGTGTTTATAAGTTGATGGAATTGATTATTGATCTTTGTTGAAATTAAACCTGAAAATGGAGGGACTCCTGTGAATGTAAGGAGTGGTAGTTTCATATTAAGATCATCAATACAAACATTGTTAACCTTACCTCCAATACTTTTGAATGACAATGAAGGACATTCAGAGAAGAAGAATTCATTTTGAACGTATCTGATACTTAACCCATTTCTATCTTTAACTTTACGCAATTTATAAGTACCAGGATTTGAAACAGGTAATTCTATATAAAACACTCTAAAATCATCATTAACAAATCCAGGCAAGGATTTCAAATGAGAATAGTCTTGAGAAAGAAGCTTAGATATATCACTACTAGAGTATTTGATTACAGAGTTGATATTCTTAGTATCTATATACTCTAATTCAATGTACCCAATATCTGTAGTAGTATTGAATTCTATTGGGATTTTAAAATCTCCTACATCCTTACACCCAGGACTAATATTAAATACATTGAATTTGGCTAATGAATCTGGAAGGTAATGAATCGTGTACTTACCTTTAAAATGGGAATCCATATCAATAACCTCAGGATTAATAGAATCTCCAGTAATGGTCAATTCCTTATTTGATTGGATGACCTTAAGGTATCCACCAGCCACTGATGCCAATACAGAGATATTGAGTTTACTAGCCACAACGATATTGAGTAAATTAAAAATCAATGTGAGTAAAAGAGTTACAAGAGGTGGGAATGAAAGGTATGGGATATTAAGGATCGGAAGGAACCATAAGAAGATCCCATCGATGAAGGAGTACTTTAGGACGAACCCCACACGGGAAAGGGATGCGTTCGGGGATGAAGACAACGAGATGACCTCATAGATTTTGAATGATTGGATTAAGATGAAAATTGAGATGATTGTTAGACGTTGAAAGACTTCATCTATGAGGGAGAAGGAGATGAGTGGAGGTGATTGGGATGATTTTGGGGAATTGTTGGGGGTGTCTCGGGATCTGTCTCGGGGATTGTCTTGTTCCATATGGGTGACACGATCGTCTATTCGGACCCGTTTTGGTGAGTTCATGATAAACAGTGAGGTGATGAAAAATGAGATGAGAAGAGGAGGAAGGGACGACTGGGTGGGACGGTGACGAGGGACAAGGGATGAAGGGAGGAGAAAGGGTAGGAGAAAGTAGTGGACTGTGAAGATGTGTGAAGCAAAGGAGAAGATTCCAAGGGTTACTTTGTGGCATGGTGTGGGTGTATATAGATGTGTAAATAGTGTAGTACGCGTTGGTGATGAGAGAGATATGTGGGGAGATCCATACGGACATGCGTGGAGAGATCCAGAGAGGGATTCAACTAAGTCTTCTATTATTATATCATATATACTCTTTCATGTCATCTTGTTTCTCATTTATGCCCTCTTCTCCCTTCTTTGGTTCTATTTATTTGGGTTATTTCATACCAGCCTTAAGATGCTTAAGTGGAAATCTATTTATTGACTATACACTCATTTGATACTGACAACTATTTCACGAACAGCTCTTAGAAACCCCCATATCTCCATAGTGCTGGATTTTCCCCTCTAATAGTACTTTCCCGCTTTAATACTTGAACCAAACCACCGTCAATACAAAAATCTAAAATTGATCCAATAAACCTGAAACTCTCCACAAGTATAGCACCAATCATTTTATCCAGCATGTATGAGTTATATCTCCATACCTTCTCTCAGTCCCAAGATATTCACTAAAAACCACAAATACACAAAAAAAAAATTCAACAGGGGTCCCTTAGGGGACTCATTTTCAAAAAATTTTGGAGGCTAATTTCACCCCTAGGCTAACCTCCAACAAAACCCAAGGGTGTTCCTAGAAGATTGAGTCATCAGCTGTAGTATTGATCGAGAATTATTGGTATTTGTGAACCACAATTTCAATCAAGTCTAACACCTCCATTTTTCAAGTTATGGAATTAAATGGAATTGCATATCGTTCCAGGGGGTGGAAAATACTATCTAGACTTGATAAATGGATTAATATACGAACCAAAGAGTTTTTCATTTTTCATAGGGTTGTGCCATAGTAAAAAAATTCGCAGCCAAAAATGGTAGGCTAACTGAGTACACCCTTACACCCACACCACTTTCTCTATAACCACTTTTTATATATGCATTTCTATACACCTACACCCATATTTTCACTATTTCCAATGTCCTCCTACCTTCTTTTGTACAACCTTCACCACAGGAAGATCATACCCCAATTGACCAGACCCGATAGCAGCACCAAATCTTGGTATAACATAAGCTTCCCTTTCATTTGGAGAAATCAATTTTGGAGCGTATTTATTACCTAATGGTTTAGAATATGTTAATAAAGGTGAACCCTTTGCAATATTACTGAGCTGTTTTGGTGATATGTCTACCAAGGCTTTCATACGGGTCTTTATAGCAATATCTTCACCTTCTTCCGTTTGTCTCTTTTGACCTTGGTTCAAGTTTTGGTAAACTATCATATCAGGGGTATTACCAGAAGAAGCAATAATTGATCCAGGATGAATATATACTTCACCCACATTATTTGTAAGAGGTTTATAAGGAATATTAATGATACTAGACGATTTAGAAACTGCTAAATCACTTGATATCAAATCTCCTTTGATACTTATTTGATCTAAAAACCCAGAAGAAATAATTTGCTTGAGAGATTGGATTTGTTTAGAATTTGGAACTCCTAATTTAAGTTCACTATTTTCAAGACTTGCAGCTATAGCTTCCAGTTTAGTATTAACCTTCACTATATAAGAGATCTGTTTACGTAATTGGCCAATTTCTTTCATTATACGAGGACGTAAGAAATTCTGTTTTAAGAAATCATCTTGATTTTCTTTTGTTACATGATCAAAGGCACAGATTACAGATAATAAACAAAGAGCATCAGATGTTGGACTGAGTTTACAGAATTGACTTCTTGATTTACGGAAGGATGAAAGCATTTGCTTTTTATTTTCATCACTAGCAGACTCGAATTCATGTGTTTGAGTTACTTCTTGTTCTCCAATGAATGGATCACCTACAGTGAGTCCAGAAACCAATGCAATGATATATGGGAGACATCCTCTTTGATTTCCCACAATTAAAATCTTTGCAAATCTTGGGGTTAATGGAAAGTTAGCCATTGCTTTACCAAGAGAAGTGATGTTCTTTTCTGTGTCTAAAGCTCCAATAGCTGCTAAAATTTGTTCTGCTTTTCTAAGAGATTCCCTGTCTGGAGGTGTAGGGAATGGGAAGTTGATGACATGACTGATTCCCATACTCTTCATTGAAAGAGCTGTACTTTCTACAGGAGTACGAAGGATTTCAGGCTCAGTGAATTGACTAAAGAAGTCTTCATAAACAGCAGATGAATATAATCTATAACAATGACCAGGTCCTGTTCTACCAGCTCTACCAGCTCTTTGATCAGATGATGCTTTAGAGATCCATTCAACTTCAAATGATTGAATATCTGTTTCTTTATTATACTTTCTTTCTTTTGATCTACCGCAATCAATAACGTATCTTATTCCAGGTATAGTTAAAGAGGTTTCTGCAACGTTGGTAGCTACAATACAAACTCTACTACCTTTTGGAGGTTCTTCAAACACTTTCATTTGTTGATTGGTTGGTAAAAGAGAATAAAGTGGTAAGACATGCAATGGATCATTTGAAGTTTGATGAGGTTCAAGAGTTTCTTCAAATCCTTCTTCTTCATCTGATGAATAATCATCAAATTCTTCACCTTTAAGAGAATGGTTAGCACCTAAATCGACCTCTTCTGCTTCTAAGTCAACATCTTTATTAGCTCTTGTAACAATTTCTTCAGTCTTTTCAGTGGTTGGGAATTCGTTTTTAAGTCTCTTTACCATATGACTAATTTCAGATTGACCTGTCATAAAGATAAGTATACCACCAGGAGGTAATTTTCTATGGATTTTACAAGCCTTTTTAAATGCTTCTTCTTGATAATCATATGATGTGTGACGACTGAAGTGATTACTTACGGAATATTGTCTAGCAGAGACTTTAAGAATTGGAGGTGGAGTTTTGAAGAGAGTAGTGTTTTCTGAAAAATCAGAAACTCTTAAGGTAGCACTCATAATGATCAACTTTAAAGGTTTACCTTCCTTTCTTCTAAGCTTCAATACCCTACTAAGCATCCCAATCAAAATATCTGTATTGATATTTCTCTCATGAGCTTCATCTATAATTATACAAGAGTATTTATTTAATAAGAAATCAGACATCATTTCTCTTAAAAGAACACCATCAGTCATGAACTTCATACCTGTACCATCTTTTTGACCTTCATTTTTAATTTGGGTATCGAATCTAATTTGATATCCAACCCTATGGCCATGATTTCCAAGTTCATTTTTGACTCTATTTGCCATGGAAACAGCTGCAACTCTTCTTGGTTGTGTTATACCAATCATTCCAGGATATTCATCACTTGAAGAAAAACCTGCTTCATAAAGAAATTGTGGAACTTGAGTTGTTTTACCACTACCTGTTTCACCACAAATGACAACACAATCATGATGATATATAGCTTCCATGATTCTGTGTTCTTCACTATAAACAGGAAGTTGAATACGTTGACTTTGTACTTCATCACTTCTTTCAACTTCCACAAAAACTGCTTGACGTTTACTTGTTTTATCAATTGGAACATATCCTTCCTCATCACTACTATGGTCTACATCTTCTTCCCTAATGGTTTGTTTGGAGTATTGATCTTTGATATCTTTTGAGAGTTCTGGTAATGTCATTTCTTTATGTCCTTGCATTTGCTTGGTCTGATTTTCAGCCCATTCTTTAAATGCTGATGCCGTAGAGGAGTGTTTTGGTTTGAGGAGTTTGGTTTCACCAGAGTCTGACTCGTCTGAGTCTGAACCTTCTGAGTCTGAGTCTTCTGAACCTTCTGAGTCTGAGTTTTCTGATTCCTCGCCATCTTCCTCTTCAATATCTTCCATTTCGCTTCCTTCCACCTCGTCATCTTCATCGTCTTCCTCATTATCGTCCTCATCCCCCTCCTCCTCCTCATCATCGTCCTCGTCACTGTCACTAGCAAAATCATCTTCCTCTTCCTCCTTCCTTCTCTTCTTCTCTTCTTCTTCAATCTTCTTTCTCCATCCATACTTAGGCTTAGATGTTACCTTAGTATTAACTTTTGCAATATTACTAAACCCAAATCCAGTACCAAATCCACCGAATTTAGCAGGTCTATTATCTACAAATCCACCTACTTTCTCTTCTTGCTCGTCCTTTTCTTCCTTTTCTTCCTTTTCTTCTTCCTCATCCTCCTTATAGAATTCATCCCATTCCTTAACCTCTCTCTCTTCATATAATATCTCATTAGTTCTATCATCACCTCTACCTTGTTTCTCCAATTCTAATGCTTCGATCAACTCATCTTTTCGAGTGTTCTTCCCCTTACCTAATGTCTTTGATGAGGCCAAGTTAGAAGTATCCATTTTAGTCCCTGCCAATTTTTCAAGTAATACCTTTTTCTCTTCTCTTTTAAGTTGATGCTCAATATATTTATCCAATCGTTTTCTTTTATTTTTTGATATTTTCGATTCTTTTTGATTCATGGAATAGATCTCTGCTTCTAGTTTCCTCTTACGTTCTTCCTTTTCAGATTCTGTCATTGGCTTTAAAATATCAGCATTAACATCAACCTCATCGAGATGAGATGAGGTGGTTGTAGAGGTTGGGGTATTTGATTCAGGCTCATTTTCTGTACCGTCTTCCATTTGTCTATAATAGGCCTTGTTTCTGGCTTTCTTAAGGGCAGCTTGTTTAGCTAACATCCCCGACCTAGCCTTTTCATTAAATCTTTTTCTATACTTCCCCATATCGACGAGAAGATTTGAGATGAGATGAGTGCGATTAGGTAATGGTGTAGATGGAGTAGATGATGGAGGGGGATGGAGGGTGTCGGAGAAGGGAGAGAGTAGGGATGGTAAGAAGGTGTAGAAGGGAAGAATTTGAAATGATTGAAGCATTTTGGTAGAAGGGCCTATGGGAAGAAGATGAGGAAGTGATGATTTGGCAGTATATGCAGGAAATTTGTTGCAGCCAAAATAGCAGAAGTAAGTCGACGAGTAGATGATTTGAAAGTAAGGAGTTAGAGTGAAAATGTCACAGTGACTGTGGTATAGAAGGATAAAAGTGAATTGAAGTTAGGAGGAGGGAAGTACTGGTATATTGTAGGCAATAGGGACAGATTAGTAGCTGCAAAAGATTGAAGGGGAATACCAGGTGACAGGCAAGAACACAAGAATAGGTGTATTAGTAACTGATGTAAAAGCAGCAGTAGTATACATGGACCAGATGATACTTACCAAACTCATTAGAAGGGTAATTGACGATATGAAGATTACTTCGAGAGTCAATATGCGTATATGTCATACCGATTCACCTCAGGAATTAAGGGAGGATGATTCTATGAAAAATGAAGGCAAAAAAGATACTAAAGAGTAAGAGTACAATAACTCATACATAAATCATCTCAATATCTAATACCAAGTCGATCCGGTATTTCCATACCTATTTATTCATCACTCTATTTCCCGTGGTAATTACCACGAGAAAAATAATTACCACCTCCCCTCGCCCCAAATTCCTATCACCGAGACTGCGAATATCACCATACCAACATGAATAAAGTAGATTACCAGAAACACCGTACGTACCGATTGACCAGGATACCTCATCCCCTACCACCTACAACCTCTTCATACTAACTATAGTTATTCATACATCACTTACGAAAAATGCTACTACGCTCTACTCATGTGAAAATTTCCAACTAGTCCATGGACTCACTAATATAAACTGCTCAGAAATCTTAGCCCAAGAATTGGGTCTAATTAATTCTAGTAAAACCTTAATTGGATCTGTACCTGTTACCAACCACAAAAACAATATTGACCTATCAATATTCTTCATTAAAAAAGTCGTCATTAACTCCGATGGATCTAATGATCTCATTACGGTAGTAACCATAAGTCATACCCAAATCAATAAGGCATTGGTCCTTATGATCCTTAAGAAAATCATGGATAAGTATATCCAATTCAAACAGGATGAGGACGAAACGACGAAGAATAAATTAGGAGAGTTCAAGCTCTACATGAGTCAAATTATTAAATTTGAAGAGATGAATTATGGGAACAATCACCAAGCATATAATTATGATTACGGGAGTGTAGAGGACGAAGAGAACGAGATAATAAGTCCGAGGAGTTTAGTGTTGGTGAATGAAGAGGTAGAAGAGGTGAGGAAGGTGATGTTGGATAATATTCAAAAGTTGATGAATAGGGGGGATAAGATAAATTTGTTAGTTGATCAAACTGATAGGTTGACTAATCTGTCACTGGTGTTTCAGAAGAGGGCGAAATTGATAAAGAGAAGGATGTGGGTTGATAGGGGTAGATTCTGGGGGGTTATTGGTGGAGGAGTGTTGGTAGGAGGTGGGTTGATATGGGTGTTTCATTAGATCAAAGGAGGGATGGGAGTGGGTCAATTGCTACGGTAGTCGGAGCACCGTCTGGCCCCTCTCTTTAATAGCACCGTCTGGCCCCTCGCACATACGGAATGGTTTATTTATAGGATATTTAGATAATACATGCATACTTATGGAACCGTAGGCGACACCTCCATTACTCTTGATATTCTTATTTACTATTAATATACATACTTAAGTGATCATCCTGATCCAGAGGTGATCAAGAAACTAAAACCAGTTCATACGGTATAGGTTTAGCCTCTACGCGTCTCTCACGTGATCGTTATCCACTAATCCTCTTCTTCACCTTCATCATCTTCTCCCTTGTCATCTCCTTCCATTTTTTGTCCCTCAAGTTCATCAGTTTCTTGTTGCGTAAGGGAAATCGGGTTAGCATCACCATCACCATCACCTTCACCCTCTTCCATTTCCTCATCTTCATCTTGCTGGCCTGGTTCTTCTCCTTCATTTCCCTCTTTGGCCTCCTTCTCTAATCTCTTAATCTCCTTCTTGGCCTCAATGGTCTCCTCAAATTGTGTAAGCTTATCTTTAACTTCTGATATAAACCCTGAATACTCAGCACGTGATAAGGCCCCTAAAATATCTTGAGCATTAACAGTCTTACGGCCATTATCATTACTACACTGTCTAGCATGAAACATCAAATGTGATACGAATACCGTGGCACTTCTTTGAATTGCAATAAGACTTTCTTTTGCTAAAATCATATTTGAGTCCCCAGTTGAGGCTAAGATATCTTTGGCTAATCTTTGAATGACAGTTCTTGGGAATAAGATCTCGTCTATAGATGTGAGTTCTGTCTCTTTGTTTGGTACTGGATAACTTCCATCAGCATTTTTTCTCCAACCTTTTGGTGGCATTTCCAGGTTTTGTAGGTGAGTGAAAAATTGAAAAATTGGTACGCGAATCGATGGTAGATGGACGAGTTGGAAAAGTAGTAAAAGAAGTGATTGTGGAGGTTGAAGAGGTTGGGGTGGATACCGTATGGTTGGGAAATTATAAGATCAAACCATGGTATGAAAGTTTGGGTTATTTTGATGAAAAACTGAACGTTTTAGGTGTTGATGCGGATATCAAGGTGGAGGTACCTAGAGGTAGAAGGAGACACGGTGCAGAAAATTCGAATAAGACCAAGGGGATGAATGGGGATAAGGTGAAAAAGAAAGGAGTCAAGGGATTCAGAGGAAAGGGTGCTAATGGTAATAATGATCGTGATGGTACAGAGCATGGATCAAGGAAGAAGGTTAAGTTGGATCGGGTGCTGGATAATGGACCTTTGAAGGAAGGGGCAGTATCGAGAAATGAATCCAATGGTACCAATGCTGGATCTGTTCCTGAGCCAGAGACTGTCCCCACAGAACCAGAATCCATAATTCCAACCTCCCTTAACCCCCCACTACCCAACCTTTACATCTGTGAATACTGCTTTAAATACTCTTCTGTCTCCTCCACAATGACTGCTCATAGAGTTTGCTGCTCAATGAATCGTGAAACACCTCTCATCGGTCGTTTAGTGTATCGTGACGACGATTCCCCGTATATAATCCGTCACATTAAAGGATACATGTCACCACTATTCTGCCAAAATCTAAGTCTATTTGGGAAATTCTTCCTCTTTGATAAATCCGTTTTTTTTAACGTTAACCAATTCGATTTTTATGTACTTTATGGATTTGATGATAATGACATTTCTAAACATTCACGAAAAGTTCCGAATTTCAAACCAATGGGATTCTTCTCTAAAGAATTGGTGCTGTGGAGTGGTGATAACAATCTAGCATGTATTTGTGTGTTCCCTCCATATCAACGTAATCATATAGGATCTCTTCTAATAGAATTTCTGTATGCTGTGGCAAGAGTAACCCCAGGTCAATATTTCTCTGGTCCTGAATTTCCCTTAAGTCCTTATGGTAGAGTAGCATATTTGAATTTTTGGGCTAGAAAACTTGCAAGTATACTTATAAATCAAAAAGGGAAATTTGAACTCGGTAAGATAGCAGAGATTACAGGGTATAGGAAAGAGGATATAATGTTGACATTAGAGTTCATGGGGGTGATAAGAGGTGATCCGTTAAAGATGTCATTAGAGGGGGTACGAAATTGGTGTAAAAAAAGGAGGATAGATCCCAATCAAGAGACTGGGATGATACAAGATGATTATGTATTGATATAAGAGTAGTATATGAATAAAAGACGTCACATGAGTAGAGTAAGCAGTGACCGAATTCTATCTCTATAGTACACCGTAGTAATTACTTACTCTATCATTACCCTCTGCCTAATCGCATCTCAAATCTTTTCGTGTCTACGCGTATGAATCCAAAGGTTCCATTCTTTCTGTCGTTTTTGTCAAAGAAAAAAGAATCTGAACCTCTTTTCGTTCAAAGTGACGATGAAGATGGTGATAATCCCGTTTCACCGAAACTTTCTCCATCAAAATCACGTAAAATCTCCCAACCCTCATTACCCCAGAAATACGAGATGAGACAGACATATCTACCCAGTACCACAGATACTTCTACCAATGACCAAGACTCCCAGGTACCTACTTCCTTCGCATCCAATCTTACGTCAGTCTTAGGTCCCCTAAACCCTACCACCATTCTGACTCTTTACTCCAAATTCAAGCACACACAAGATCCTCTCCTACTGGCTATAGATTACCACTTCCTGGCTCAAGATACAACTCCAAAAGCCATTCCTCCTATCCTGCTCCAATCCAGTAATAAACGTAAACGTACCAGAGGTGTTCAAATCCCCTTTTCATATAAGAAAACCTCAATAAATACATCACCTATAAAGCCTCTACCCGTCACTCAAGGACATGTATGGAGACGGTACCTTGGTACCCTTTTTCTAGATGCATTTGCTACTAGACCATACCTTAAACCACTTCCTTATATGAAGAAAATCAGTATCCGTAGTCTTAAAACCAAATCCAAAAAAGGTGACTCAACAGTCATACGACTTTATACATCACCAAATGAAGATTTTGAAGATGAAAGAGAAATCGGTAGACTCAAAGAAGATATGACAAGAATCCTTGCACCATTAATAGAATTAGATTTAATAGAATGTAACGTTACAATTGCAATGGAAACTACAAAAAGGTTATCTATTGGAGATGGGTTTTATGTAAAGATGAGTTGTTATTTGAAGGAGGGAGCATTTAGTTGGAGAAGTAATGAGAATGAGCTTGAGTTGTTGAAGGAGAAGAGTCCAAAGAAATGGGGGATGAATGAAACAGAGTCAGAGACCATGTTGAGGTTGAGACAGCAAGCAATTCTGGGGTTATTTAGAAGATTACAGGTAAAGAGTGTGAGAGGAAAGAATCAGACAGCAACTCAATATGCTACTCAAGTAGAGGATGTTGATGAAGATAATAGCGTAGAGACTGTAGAGACTGTAGACTTGCTTCCTCTGGAGCCAGGATCTCTAGATACCGATCCAGTTGAACCACCGTCTGAACTCTCTTTAGACCAACTTCAAACGTTTTATTCTGAAAACCAACAAGCAGAGATGCTTAAAGGATTACCTGAAACCACCCCACCATCCACCAATTTCTCAATGTCTCTTAGGCCATACCAGAAACTTGGATTGTCTTGGATGCTAGCCAGAGAAAAAGAATTTGATACTCTAAAGATGCTAAGAGAAGATGGTGAAGAAATGGAAGAACCAGAGTTAGCAGATGAAGGGGTAATGAATCCATTATGGAAAACATTCAAATGGCCAGAATCTGAAGAAAATAATACATCTGATACATCACCAGTTTTTTATGGGAATATGTATTCAGGAGAGCTTTCTTTAGAAAAACCACTTATAAAATCATCAGTCAAAGGAGGAATTTTGGCTGATGAAATGGGTCTAGGTAAAACTATCTCTGCACTTTCTCTTATCAATTCTGTACCTTATGATCAATCATCTACAGCTTCTGATTATGCGTCTCAAACTACCCTTGTGATCGTTCCTATGTCCCTTTTAACCCAATGGAAGAAGGAATTCGATAGAGCTAATAATAATCCCAATCATAAGTGTATAGTTTACTATGGTCAACAATCTATTTCTGATCTTTCTACTGTTCTTATTAATAAAACAAAACATATTCCAATTGTGATAGTAACCACATACGGAACTGTTTTAAGTGAGTTCAATAAATTGGAAGGTAGAGGTGATAATGGAACCTTACCCAAATCAGGATTATATTCTGTTAAATTCTTCCGTATAATGATCGATGAAGGACATCAAATTCGTAATAGAACCAATAAAACCTCTAAAGCTATCTTCTCTCTTTCTTCAAGTAGAAAATGGGTACTTACAGGTACTCCGATTATAAATAGATTAGATGATTTATATTCAATTGTAAAATTTCTTGAGCTTGAACCATGGAATAATTTTTCTTATTGGAAGATGTTTATTACTTTACCATTTGAACAGAAACAAGTAAAACATTCTCTTGATGTAATTAAAAGTATTTTAGAGCCTATTTTCTTAAGAAGAACCAAAAATATGAAGACAAAAGAAGGTAAACCATTGGTTGAATTACCTCCTAAAGAAGTGGTGATTGAAACAGTTGAGTTTACTCAACGTGAACAAAGACTTTATTCTTGGTTCAAGGATAAAGCTTATAGGCAATTTAAAGATACTTTAAACTCTGGTGAACTTCTTAGATCATATAGTCAAATCTTGACTCAAATTCTTAGATTAAGACAAATCTGTTGTCATCAAGATCTTATAAAGAGTTTGGTAACAGAGATGGACGAAGAATTATTACAAGAGGAGATGGATGAAGAAGATGCTAAGAAGATTAAAGAATTGTTATATGATGAAGATGAGAGGTTTGGTGATCATAGTGAAATGGTTAGAGAAAAGTATGCATTATATGAGAAAGTAGATTCTCCTGGAAGTTCTGATTGTTCAATCTGTACAAGTCCTATAGACCTGACCCAAATGATCATTACTACGTGTGGTCATAAATTCTGTTTAAATTGTCTCATCGAACACATCCAATTTCAAAAATCTAATAACCAATCCAATACTTGTCCTAACTGTAGATCACCTATCTCACTCTACAAGCTCTTCAGAGTAAGAGATAAGCCAACTACTAAACAAGAATATAAATTCCATACAGGGAAGGATATCGATCAAGATATTTCATTCGACTTATATAGCTATGACCCAACTAAAGTATCTCTGAAAGTACAAGCGCTTATAAATCATATTATAACTTTAAGAGATCAAAAAATCATGGAACCTATTATTGTCTTTTCTCAATTCAGCTCATACCTTGATATAATAGATAATGAATTGAATCTACAAATTGGTGATAAGAATGTAAGATGTCTTAAGTTTGATGGTAGACTTAGTGAAGTCCAAAGACAAAAGCTCTTGGAAGAGTTTAATGAATCTTCAAAGCATTCACAACTTACGGTTCTTCTCTTGTCGCTAAAGGCTGGAGGTGTAGGGTTAAATCTTACTAATGCTTCAAGAGCATTTATGATGGATCCATGGTGGAGTCCAAGTATTGAAGATCAAGCTATAGATAGATTACATAGAATCGGACAAAGGAATAGTGTTAGAGTAGTAAGGTTTATAATGAAGGATAGTATAGAGATTAATATGTTAAAGATTCAAGAGAGGAAGAAACAGTTGGGAGAGGTGGTTGCATTAGAAGAAGAAGAAAAGAGAAAGAGGAGAGTAGAAGAGATTAAGATTTTGTTTGAAGGTGTATAATAGGGCATATAGCAAATATAAGAAAAGTCTCTTGATGATCTGACTATCTACGGGTGAGTATTGGTAGTGTATCGGATACTCTTTATCCCAGAAAGGTTAGTGATACGAGATGAGATACGAGATGAGATAACAAGGCTTAAATTTTCTTCTTTTCTTATAAATACTTCTTATATACAACTAGTTTTTAACTTTTTCTCTTCTTGCTTTAACAGCATCACTTAATACCTTTAAAACATCTTCAGTATCATCCCAACCAATACAAGCATCAGTAATAGAACAACCATATTTTAAAGCATCTTTACCACCTTGGTCTAATGGTGGTACATCTTGTCTACCTTCTTCAATATTTGACTCGATCATTAAACCACAAATACTTGTATTACCATTTTCTAATTGTCTTGCAATTTCTGCTGCAACTAATGGTTGATTTTTATGATTCTTATTTGAGTTACCATGAGAACAATCAACCATGATACGTGGACCAGGGGTTTCTGGAGTTACAATTTTTGAAGATTCTAAAACTTGTTCAGTTTCTTTAACACTTTTTTCATCAAAATTTGTACCTTTTTTACCACCTCTTAAAATAACAAAACAATCTTTATTACCTTCAGTTCCAACAATTGCAACAACACCAGGCTTTGTAACACTTAAGAAATGATGTGGGTGAGATGCAGCTCTCATGGCATCAATTGCAACTCCTAAAGTACCATCAGTACCATTTTTGAATCCAACAGGAAATGATAAACCAGAAGCTAATTCCCTATGTAATTGACTTTCGGTAGTTCTTGCACCAATAGCTCCAACAGAAAAAATATCTGATAAAAATTGTGGAGAAATTGTATCTAACATTTCACCAGCAATTGGAAGTTTTTTTGTTAAATCTACAAATAAACTTCTGGCAATTCTAAGACCTTTATTGATTTGAAATGATCCATCGATTTCTGGATCATTAATTAAACCTTTCCATCCAACTGTTGTTCTTGGTTTTTCAAGGTATGCTCTCATAACTATATGAAGCTCACCTTTATATTTTTCAGCTTGCTTATATAATCTATCAGCATAATCTAAAGCAGCTTTTGGGTCATGGATAGAACATGGTCCAATAACAAGGATAAGTCTATCATCTTTACCATTAAGAATATCACAAGCTTGTTCTCTACCTTCTAAAATAACTTTATTATTTTGTTCACTAAGTGGGATTTCATGTTGAAGTAAATCTGGGGCAGTTAATGGGTCGTAACCTCTGACTACAATGTTAGTAAGGTATATGGGGTATTGATTTGTGTTACATACTTCTCCAGTCTTCTAAACGGGAACGGTCTCCAAGGTGTGGGTTTTGAATGAACATATTAGTAGTTTGTACAAGTGAAAAATTTACTCCGATGGTATGAGTCAAGGTCGTGCCATGGCAAAGACCCTCCCACGGAGTATAGGGTAGTGTCTAGCGAGGAAACGGCACTGTGACACTTTTGCATCGTGTGCATTGGTCAGTACACGTTGCATCAACCTATATATAGATTATGACATACTGTTCCTAGTTTCTTAGTGTTCTGTTCCTGGATTCTGTTAATGTTTCTGCCTCTGATTTTTTGTTCTCGTTATCTTCTAGATCTTCAAAAAACTCTTCGTCCCTGATTGTCCACTTGAAACACTTTCCCACTCTTGCCCACTCTTGGTGATCACACGCTATTATTTTCTTCAAATTCCTTCGTCCTGCCAATTTATGAAAATTCCGACTCTTTTCCCTCCCGTCCCCTTTCATTTCTCCTTCACTCTACATGCATGGAATCTTGTACGCTCCTGGAAACTTTGCTACAAAGTTTTCTTTATCATACTCTTTCATTTATTAGTATTTACTCCCTCTCAAAGATATAAATATATCCATTCTTCTCCATATCTTCTAAATTACTCTCATCACATTTAACAACCTTTTCATCATTAAATAAAACCCATTCTTCTTTTCTTTCGATCTCTTTTCTAATGAATACAACATAATGACCAGTATGTGGTGAAGTACCTTTATGACAAATAATTGATTTGATTTTATATAAAGAAGAAACTGTTTCAGATGTTAATTTTTCAATAAGAGTATCTTTTTCTTTATTTAAATCAATGGTCTCTTCAATCTCTCCATCATCATCAGGGTTTGAAAATAACCATTCTACTGCACTATTTGGATCATTTTGATTAATTAAAAGTGCTTTCTTTGCAAGTTTTTCAGAGAATCCCATACTTGTAACAGTTGCAATGAGTTCATCTGATGGACCAGAAGATTTTGATTCTTCGATAATTAAAGGATCATCAATATCTTCATCTTCCATATGACTGAATAACCAATTCATAGCATCATCCATTGAAGCATTTCCGGTTTTATAAAGAGCCTTGATACATCTTGGTTCAGGGAATCCCATTTCTAAAAGTGAAGAAAGTGCAGATTGATTTGGTTCAAAACCTGGTGCTTCTTTCTTTTTATATCTATCATCTACTTCACTTTTAAAATCATTTAAATCAAGAGAATATGGAATACTGATTGGTGTATCGACTTTAACAGGAACCCAATTTTCTAATTTAATTCTTTTAGCATTAACAATTAAGTTTTTTGGGAAGGTCTTAAATCCTGATGATTTAATAGCTACTGTGGTATCATTACAATTGTCACATTTAAAGCCTTCAATGATTTCATCAGAACAATAATCTTTAAGACCATCATTAAGTAAAAATGGTTCACCATCTTCGATATTGACAGATAAATTATCAACAAATTCTTCACTGACATTACCTTTTTCACAACTACCACAGAGAATCTTATTGGTCATAAGAAATTTGAACAGTTCATTTACTTTATAACCAAATTCTTTATCAATCTTATCGAGTAAATATAATAAAAATTCAAAAGCATCCTGTTGTTTATTAGTTTTGAATTCTTCATGGCCTTCACCAATTAATGATTTAAACATGATTGGTTTGATACCCATTTGATAATCATCACCTTTTGAACTACCTGGCTTGGAATATCTACCAGAGATAAGCCCATCATAAAGTTTAAGAAGTTGACTAGGAAGATGTTTCGATGGATCAGGTACTTGATCATACAGAGGGAACGATTGCTTCTTAAAGAAATCGTCATATGAATCTAAATCAAATAAAGCTTGAACCACTGAATTCAAATAACATGAGTTACCTAAATTTAATAACCCTGTTAATTTTTCTCCAAATATTGGTACTAATTTTTCACCATTTTTACCATCAAGTTGAAATTCCCAATTTAAATTTTGATCTAAATTAATTTCTGTAAGATTTTTTTCAGTCTTTGTAGCTTTATCTAAATCAATACCATAAATTTGAAGAATTTGAGTAAGATTTGGTACTTTGATTTCATCATTACATTTATAACAATAAGCATCATAGTTATCACGATCAGTTGAAGAAAGAGAACCTAATTTAATTGCAATTGGATGGCCAGATTCTTCGAAATGTTTTAAAGCATGAGAGTTTCCTGGTATTGATGATCCATATTGTTGTCTACCACACCCAAGAGCTCCACAATGAACACAAATCCATAAGTTTTCTTTTAATTCACAAAGTGAACATGAAGTGAGATCAATAGATTCTGAAGGACTTGGATTTAAATCAATTGTATGTTCACAAGGAAGGATTTCTTGTTCCCAGGCTTTAATTTCTTCCTTTCTACTTGATGAATCAGCAGAAATGACTGACTTGACTAACTTTTGGACATTTTCAGGTGTTTCTTCAAGTGAAATTACTTTATCTTCATTTACTAAGTAGATTGAGTAAGAAATATCATAGATTTCTTCTTCTTTTAATTCTTTAATTTCTAATTTTTGAAGCTTCTGATGTCTTTCATCTGATTCTGAATCTGAACTTCTGGTATCTTCCTTCTTTGGTTTTTTCTTCTTAATTATATTAAGGAATATATTGTGTTGAGTATCTTTAGTGTGGAGGCAAGTGAAATTCTTGTGGCTTCTAGAATATGCTTTAAAACAAACCAAACACACATCAATTCCATTTGGGTTATTCTCAGCTGTGTCAAAGCTATACATGCAATCTTCTTTATAAACTGGAGTTCCTATTGGAACATGATCTTTAAGGTCAAAGGAGTTCATTGAAATTTTTCAGTTTCGCGAGTGTTGCAAAATGTAATTTATCTAAAGAGGAAATTATCTAACGCACTTGACGCAAAAAAGAAAAGTATACTGATGGGATTAAGAGATAAGATTGGACAGAAGTATATGGAGTTAAGAGGTCCAATTGGGTCAAGTGACAAAGTGGTTGGAGTTTATTTTTCCAATTGGTCAACTTATAAAAGAAAGCATTACCTTACAGATATTGATTTCCTGGTAGTGAATCATGTTTTTTATGCATTTTTAAAAATAGAACAAACTGGTGATGTAGTGTTTCTGGACCCATGGGCTGATTTAGAGATGTCCTTAGAAGATCCAACTGGTGAAGAAGATAGAGTTTTAGGTTTGGTGAGTCAATTGGCTAAGATAAAGGAGAAATACGGTATTAAAGTATATTTTTCAATTGGTGGCTGGGGTACAGATCAAGCGTTTGAAAATGTTGTTTCAGATGAGTATAAAATGAGTAGATTCGTTCAAACATCTTCAAATCTCTTGAGGATTTATGGATTCGATGGTATTGATATTGACTGGGAGTATCCAAAGAACCCAACCCAAGGTAATCAATTAGTACTTTTATTAAGCCAATTAAGACAAAATCTTGGACCTGAAAAAGGACTTTCTGCAGCAGTCCCAGCATCTTCAGAAAACATCTCAATGTTAAATATCAAAAAAATGGAACAATTATTGAATCTTTGGAATCTTATGTGTTATGATTATACCGGGAACTGGTCAGAGAAATCTGGGTTTCATAGTAATTTATTTGGTGAAAATGGTGATAATAGTTTGAACACTGATAATGTAGTAAAAGAGTATATATCTAGAGGTGTAAGTAGATCTAAGATCATGTTAGGTATGCCATTATATGGTAGAAAATTCGAAAACACAAAGCCCGGTATTGGTAATAGATTTGATAAATCTAAAGATGAAGGGATTATAGATTATAAGACTTTACCAATTGGGGAAGAAGGGTTTGATTCAAGGAAAGTTTGTGCATACTGTTATGAACCATATAGTAGGACATTTGTAACTTATGATAATGTACAAAGTGTAAGAATCAAGGCAAGGTATATTAAGAGTAATGAATTATGTGGAGGATTTTTTTGGGATTCTGCTGGAGATAGAGAGAATGAAATGGTTAGGGTATTAAAAAAGGAGATGAGATAGAGTATATATGAATAAAAGATCTCTTTGTCTTATAATATTTATTAACGTACATATGACCAATCTAGAACAAATCTATAATCTAGACCCTCCTATAAAATGGAATCCATTTTTGCAAAAACACTTAACACCCCAGCAATCAATTCTAATTGTAATTCACCAAGACCATCTCTTTCGATTTCATCACCAACTTCTTGACCCAAATTTAAACCAACCCCCATACTACTAGCATGATTGACATTAAAAGGGAAATCCAGAAAATCACCTAATAACTCATCAGCTCTAGCAAATGCTTGATCTCTTTTATTATAATTTAAACTTAATAAGATATTTTCTAATACATTTGCAGCATAACTACCACAGATCAAACTGATTGATCTAAGACACTTAAGAGAAGTATCACGAGAAAATTGTTCATTACATATTGAATCAAATTCAATATTTCTACCAGTAAGAAAATTAAGAATTCTATTTTTTATAAATTCTTTTGACATCTTATCAGCTACAGGATGAGTTGCCATATCGAACAAAAAGAAGTTTTTACGCTCAGTTCTAAGAATACCTTTATCTACAAGACCTTTTGCTAATCTTTCTCTAACTTGTTTTAATTGATAATTAATCTTCATAAGATTCCAAGTTTCACCAGATAAAAGATCTATCCAATTAGTGATAGAGAGATGACTATCATCGTTTTTCATGATGTTTAACGCTTCATCCAATAAGACTTCACCAGTTGGTTCAGTATTAATAACTTCAATAAGTCTATCACTAAGTTCAAATCTTCTACGAGCAGGATCATTTACAAGGGTGATTTTGTTACGGAAGGCAAGTTCTAATAGGATACAACCACGTAATGCATAACTTATATTATCATTCCAAAATGATAGATATCCTTCTTTATCTTTTAAACCAATAAGGAGGACTTCTTCCATTAGAGTGAGAAGAGGAATTTTCAATTGAGAATTTGATTGGATGTCTTGGGAGTCATAAGCGATTTTATGGGATGGTGATTCAGATGGTGACGAGTCTGGGTATGTGGTGGTAGAAGTGGAGTTTGTGGTTTTGGCACCACGACGTCTTTGTAATCCGTCTGAAGACATGATGAAAAATGGACGAATGCGAATTTTGATTCAGGTGAGGCTAGGGACGAGACAGGACACGAGAGGACACGGGAGAATACGAGATATGGGCGAATGTGGGTACATACCTAGGACAGTTCTGGTATGTGTAGAGGATAGGATGATCTGAATGTGTAGAGGACAAGGTGTGGAGGGCTAAGGTTAGACCTGATTCCCGGTCTGATCTTTCTGGTGCCTGCCTGAGTTGCAGGTCTGAGGAATGTGGTCTTTAATCCTCTCCCTGGTTCCCACTCTCTACTCTTTGTCCTTTGGCTCTGATCTTGTATTCCCTGGACTTTGGAGCCACACACACCCATCTCCTATATACTATATTCCCGTTTCCAACTATTTCTCTAGCTGTCTTGCCTACTAAATCTCTTCCTGCTTTCTCCCTCAAATGTCTCTACCTACTTCTCCCCCAATTTCCTTCCTATTTTCCCAAATCTCCTAAACATAACTCCCCTGTTGCCAAACACCTACACACATTTCTTTTCTTCACTTCCTACACTTTCTTCACCCTATTCCACCTGCCTTTTCAACAGAAGTAATACAGTATGAAATATACGCACATGTCAAAACCTGCGTATATTGCATCACCCTCACTATTTCTCCTATGTTGTGATTTTGATCTGACGCGTAGTCTAATATTCTATACAGTCCTTGACGATAAGAACCATGTGATCAAGACAAATCACAAAAAAGGTAATACGGTCAGGGTGATGTACATACAGAAATATATTATTTTTTCTGTGACAATGTCCTCTACTTTTGTCTTCTCTATATTTCTCTGGTCTTTTGTGACAGGGTTTAGTTAAAACTCTTATCTTGGTCGTGTGATTACCTATAAAGTTACAGATTAGACATAGGCCTCAAGATCCAGAGATCTGGTGCCAGTAATGGCAAACTAGGCAACCAATTCGAAGCATCACACCAGATGTGCTGAAGTAAAGCCACCAAGAAGTGTATAAAGAGGTTTAGGGTACTTGAACTACTGGGTGGGTGAAACAAGAGACTCTACTAGAACCTTAGAGAATACGTATAGTATGAGAAGTGTGGAGTGTGTGTTGTACTAGCCAAACCTTGCTCCAAATGACATCCAATATTTCTCCCTATCCATTCTTCTTTCTAGTCAATTTCAGCTTACACCACCTTGCCACACCACCTCGCCACACCGTTCTCCCCAGCCTACCGCCATCCTCGTCCCGTCCCGCACCCCAGGCAATAATCATTTCTCATCGTCTACCCCCATCATGTCAGAATCAAACCTTGGGCCACCAGTTGAATTCCAAATTGATTCAAACAAGCAACAACCAAATCTCCCCAACATCCACCACCAAATTGACCAATCAAAAAATCTAAAAGATTCAACAGATTTTGTATCATTTCCAACCTTATCTGACCCACAAGATGATAAGAATCAAACCTTAACCAAATTGTTTACAAAGACTCTTAAAAGGGTCACAAATAATGCATCACATATGGTCAAATCATACTCGAGTCCGAAGTCAGTTCAAGACGGAAGTTTTAGGGATGACGAAAGTGTGGGGGAGAGAATAGAAGACGAAGTAGACGTAGAGATACATGATGTAGATAGAGATAGTGAGAGAAATAGTAGTATTAAGGATGAAGTTGAAGGAAACAGTGTGAGTGGGAATGGACCAGAAAGTGCCAACGGGTCAGGAAATGGACCTGTTACTCCAGGCCCAATTACTCCAGGTCCAATCACTCCAAATATAACCAGTCCAGGAATAGAGTCTCAGGATGTTTCAGTCCACAAACCTGCCACTGCTCCATCTACAATCGCATCTAGAAATGTGGGGTCTAGTGGAGATGGTGTACTCCCAGTTTCCTCTACAGTCTCTGGCGCCACAAGTATACAATCAATAGGACCTTTACCACCTTTCCCATCTGCATCTCAAATAAATACCCCTCAAGTAAGTACACCTCAACTAGGGACTCCACTTAATGGTCCTCCCATAATAATATCTTCTTCTACAAATGTTAGTAATATGTCAGGTACCTCTGGAAGGGGCCAGACGGCTTTGGGCCAGGGATTGAACCCCACCGCTTTACCTCAACCTATAAATCAACCTCCAGCATCTCAGTCTCAACCTTCCCAACCTACAGCATCTACAAGTCAAAAACCATCACATCCACCCAAATCTCCTGACGAAGAGGAACCAAAAGTCAGATCAGATTCAAAAGGTCTTAGATTCTCTTCAGTTTCCTTGTCTCTAGAGCCAACAATTGAATCTATTAGTTCTGTAAGCACTGTAAATGCCGTAGCAAATAATGAGCCTGAACCAATTCCACCACCACAATCACCTGTAAAAGTTGAATCTCCTTCTAAAGTATCTAAGAAAGGGAGTAAAAAAAGCTTATCAAATCGAATCTCTTCTTTATTTACAAATCTTCCTAATGATATCGAATTGTCTGACGATTCTGCTTCAGATACAGAGTCAATGATAGAAAGAGATGAGAGAGACAGAGCTGAGCAGGTTGAGAACGATACAGAAGAGTATGGTGAGGTTAGAGATTATTTCAGAGAAGAGGGTACAACTACAGGACCAGAACCAATAACATCTTCTTTTTCACCACGTAGATACCGTAGATCTGATGCATCACCAACTTATTCTTCCTTCAATACTCTTAAACAATATAATGTGAAAAAGAAACCATCCCACCTTTCATCTTCTCTCATGGATAATGCAAGATCCATTATTTCTCATGTTCATGGATCAACCTCATCTGCTTCTAGTATAAAAGCTTCTAAGAAGAAGAAAAAAGCCAAAAGAACATCAGCAAATCCATTAAAATCTGGTGGGATTCCTCGTAAGTATTGGATGAATGATGCCTTTGTATCTGAATGTCTCAATTGTTTCAAACCATTTACGGCATTCAGAAGAAAACATCATTGTAGATTTTGTGGTCAAATTTTTTGCTCCAGATGTACTCTCTTCATTTCTTATCAAGAGCATAAAGAACAAAGGAAAACTGGTATTGTAAATCCTGATAAGAAGAAGTATACTGATAAGTTAAGGGTATGTAAACCATGCTATTCTGATGTGATTGTGTATCTTAGTGATACAGATAGTTCATCTAGTGAAAGTGAACATGAAGATGATGCTATACTGTTTGAGACTATGGATAAGGATAGTTTACCTCAACACCCATTTGTTAGATCAAGAAGTAGATCTCTAAGTGTTAGCGTAAGGGATAGAGATAAAGATAGAGAACGAGATTTTTCTAGAGAATTTTCTGCAGATAGAACATTTTTAAAGCCTCCAGAACCTTCTAAATCTGATAAAAAATCTCTTACCTTATCGATCCCTACAACACGTAAAGGAGAATCTGTAGAAATCCCGGTAAAATCTTATTCCTCTAGTTATAGATCATCATCTCTTGAACCAACTTGGTTAAAAAATTATCCTCATCTTAGACGTACAAATACTTCACTGTCATCAATTTCAAGATCTGGTAGTCATGATAATCTTTCTATTCAAGGGCTTATTGGTAAAATCAAATCTAGTGAACCAGAAAAGGAAGATATTCCTGATGATGATGACCAAGAAAGTGAAACAGAAGATGAAAAGGTAATGTCTTTATATACTTCTCTTAATCATGGAGGATATAATCCACCAAGTGCTAGTACTATTTCTCCAAGAGCTCCAATAGCTAGACCTTTAGCAACAGTTAGTTCAAATGCTGTACCAACTTTAGGAGAATTCCCAACTATGATGGTTAATGAGAGGTTATTTCCAAAAAGTATGAGGTCAAGTCCCGGGAACGTTCCTACTATTTCTGGTGGTTTATTACCCAAATATATAGCGCTGTTTGAGGAGAATGAAGGAATGTTTCATAGAAATGTATTACAAGATAGTCCAAAAAGTAATTTAAGGAGTCATGAAAGGGCACATGCTTCTTTATTAAGAATGAGAAGTAGGAGAAGGGGAAAGACCATAAGGAATGTTAGTTTAAAGATGGAGCAGGGTGGTCAAGGACAAGGACAAACACAGACACAGACACAAGGACAAGGGGTCTGGCTGACTGGAGCTAGTTCACCAGGTGAGAATTCTCCTGGAACCTTATCACAATCCCTTGGTCAAAGTGGTATTGAACAGATTGGGTCTGGATCTGGATCTGGACTTGGGTCAGGATCGGGTGGTCTTGGATCGTCTGGTATTCCAGATTTCTCTCCTTATTTCTCCCAATTATCAACTCCTACCTCTCCAACCCCCGCCAATGATATCAACCAATACTTTAACACATCTCCTAATCCTGCCAACCCATCTCCCATCAAAAACCAAGTCTCTTTTACTAGTCTAGATGGTGTTAACCCATCTCTTTCGTCAGTATATCTTTCTCATTTCTCTAAAATCCTTCATCAATGTCTTGAAGATTGTGAATTAAAGGAAAACACCGCCAAATGGACAAACGCTTTAACTCTGTGTGTAAACTTTGTAAATACCCTTCAACTCACAGATACTCTAGACATTAAACAATACGTCAAAATCAAACGTATCCCAGGAGGTAGAATTGAAAACACTCAAATGGTCGAAGGATTATTTATGACTAAAAATATCGACAGCAAAAAAATGTCATCAAAACTTTTCAATCCAAAGATTGCTTTGTTGATGTTTCCTATTGAATATCTTAAACAAAAGGAACAGTTTATTTCACTTCGTATTGTACAATCCCAACAAGATGTTTATATCTCTAATTTAGTAAGTAGACTTATTAGTTTAGAACCTGATATAATTGTAGTAGGAGATTCAGTTTGCCAATTAGCCAAAGACTTTCTTGAAGATGCTAATATAACGGTGATCTCTAATACTAAACCTCAAGTGATTGAACGTATTTCAAGGTATACCAAGGCAGATATTTTCCAATCTGTTAACGATCTTTTCTTTAAGAAGGGAAGTCTTGGGACTTGTAAGATATTTGAGATTAAAAAATTTCTTCATGAAGATGTTATTAAGACATTTGCTTGTTTTACAGGTACTGATAGTTCTTTAGGATTTACTATAGTTTTAAGGGGAGGTGATGAAGAGACTCTTAATAGTATAAAATATACTACCGAGAATTCTTTATTAGCTCAAATTAATGGGAAATTTGAAAAAAGTTATTTCGATGATTCTGGATTAGGATATATAGAAGATACTCCGGAAGATAGTGTATTAAAAGTTCGGGAAAAATTGGAAATTTCAAGATCTAAATTTGATTTGATAAAGGAAGAAGACATGTCACATAAAGAGATTTTCGAGTATATAGATATGTTTCTCTCTAGACTTATAAGTACTTCACCATCTGCTAAATTCTCTTTACCTACACCACTTGTAAATCTTGTAGAATCACTTCTGAAGTATGTAGATTTTTTCTATAGAAATAACGAATTAAAAGAGTGTGATGAATTGGAAAAAATTGATACCGAACTAATTGGAGATTTAAGGTTAAGTATTGATATAAATAAGTTACCAAATGGATCAAGCGATTTACTTAAATTCATCAAGTATTCATCAGAAATCCGTATCAAATCTCTTTTTACCCGACTTCAATCTCGTACAAGAACTTGGACAAATTATATGAAGCTACCGTCATATCAATTATATCCAATTTTTCATAAATCAATTCACCTTCTTTATTCGAATGTTTCTATGAAATTTAATACTCCTTGCTCTGGACCAAATATAATAATGGTTGAATATTATACAGATAATGATAAATTTCTCGGGTTACAATTGGATCAATTATTTAGTGAATCATTGAACGATTGTGAAGAGTGTGGTGAACCAATGATAAACCATTACAGAAATTATGTCCATGGTAATGCTAAACTTGATATGATGGTTGAAAAATACGATACTTGGTCGACAGATCATATTAATCAAAGAACAATGTGGAGTGTTTGTAAGATTTGTGGAGTTAAAACACCTGTAATTATCATGTCTGATGATACTTATTATTATTCTATTGGGAAATTTTTTGAAATCTCTTTTTGGGGTAAAAATGTAGTTTGTGGATGTAATCATGATTTCTTTAAAGATTATATTAGATATTTTGGATTCAATAATATGGCTATAAAAGTTGAATATAGTAAAATTGATAGTTATGAAGTTATTGTACCAAAAAAATTAACAGAATTTGATACAAGTATTGAAATTAATCTTAAGGTTGAAAGTTTAGAAACAATTAAAGGTAAAAGTGCTAGGTTTTTTGGTAGTATAACCAAAAGATTAAATAGAGTTAAAGTAGATGTAGATAAAGCTGAAGAAGGGGCTCAAAGAATTGAAGAATTGAAGGAAAAAGTAAAAGAACAAGAAAAAAGAATTGATGATGAGTTGATAAAAATTTATTCATCAACACCACCAACATCACATCTTCCAATGAATAGTATTCTTAGGGAATTACAAGAATTAGGGGTTTTATGGGATGGAGATTTTGTTGATTTTGAAAATAAATTTTTACCTTCAGAAAATGAAATCACCAGATTGACTCAATTTCAATTAAGGAGTTTTATAGATAAGTATAAGAGTGAAGAGAAAGAAGGAGAAGAAGAGGAAGGAGAAGAAGAAAGAGGTGAGGAAGAGATACAAGAAATTGGGGAGAAAGAAGAAGTAAAAGAAGAAGAAGAACAAGTTGATTCTTCACCTAAACAAAATAAAGTAAGTCAATTGACTCAATTTTTTGATCAAATGAGTTTTGATCAAATTTCAAGGGAGTTTAAAAAACAAAGGGAACAGGAGATGAAGAAGAATATGACCAAATTCCGTGCATTACCGATTGTTGCATCCAAGCCAATTGTTGAGATATATAATAAGATAGAGGATGTAGTTGGAGATGAAGATGGAAGGAGAAAGCTGAGAAAGCCTCTGGAGAAGGAAATTTTCCAGGAAAAGGAGAGGGAAAGGGAAAGGGTACAAGCATCAGATCGGTTTAATCAAAAGAAAAGTCCACTTGATGGGTTGAGGAGTTTAAGAATGGGGAAAGAGGGTGTTAGAGGGAAAGAAGGACAAGGTAGAGGAAAGTCTGATGAGTTAACCCAAGCCTCTAGTCCAGTGACTGTAGCTTCCAACAATAGTCCAGTAGTGGCTTCTAGCAACAGTCCAGTAGTAGCATCTAGCAATAGCCCAGGTGGTCCTAATTCAGTGGCTCCAAGTCCTGTGGCCCCTAGTCCTGCTCCTCCAGATGAACCAGAAATCATTCCCCTTATCCCCCAGCCTGAACGAGTTTCTCTCCTTAAATCCCTTACTACCTTCTGGGCAGACAGATCTGCTTCTCTTTGGGATCCATTAGATTACCCTCTAGACTCTTCAGAACATACATTTGCCGATTCAGATATCATTGTACGTGAAGATGAACCAAGTTCTCTTGTAGCCTTCTGTCTCTCTACCCCAGATTATAAACAAAAAATCAAATCTCTTGCTACAGAAGCAGATAATGAACTCGAAACCAGTGAAGTAACCAATAAAAAAATCAATAGCTTTGCAAAGATTGAAAAGAAGTTTAAGAACAAATTTGATACTGGTAGAAAATTAGGAGATATTGAAAAACTCATGACTAAGAATCGGACCACACATCTTAAATATCAGTTCACAGATGGTAACTCTACACTCTCATGTAAAATCTTTTACTCTGAACAATTTGAAGCACTTCGTAAAGCCAATGGGAAAGAAGATAGATTCATTCAAAGTCTTTCACGTTGTATAAAATGGAATAGTAGTGGAGGGAAAAGTAAAAGTAGTTTCTTAAAGACTTTAGATAATCGATTTATTGTAAAAGAATTGAGTAAAAGTGAATTAGAACTGTTTGTTTCTATAGCACCATTTTACTTCAAGTATATAAGTCAATCTATGTTTAATACTTTAACCACTGCCCTTGCAAAGATTTTTGGAATTTATCAAATCCACATCAAAAATACAATTACAGGAAAGAGTTTTAGTATGGATTTTTTGATTATGGAGAATTTATTTTATAATAATAAAACCACTAGAATCTTTGATCTTAAAGGTAGTATGAGAAATCGTCATGTTACTCAAACTGGTAAAGAAGATGAAGTGTTATTGGATGAAAATATGATTGAGTATATCTATGAGCTGCCGTTATTTGTTAGAGAACAAAGTAAGAAGTTATTAAGGGGTAGTTTATTTAATGATAGTAGTTTTTTATCAGCTATGGATGTAATGGATTATTCTTTGATTATTGGTATTGATGATCAGACTAAAAAGTTATACATAGGTATAATTGATTGGTTAAGGACATTTACATGGGATAAAAAAGTTGAAAATTGGGTTAAAGGGAATAATTTGATAGGAGGAAAGGGGAAAGATCCTACGATTATTACCCCAAAGCAGTATAGAATTAGGTTTAGAGAAGCCATGGAGAGGTATATATTGGAAGTGCCTGATATATGGTATGAGGGTGGTGGTAGATAGTGTATAGTAATAGAAAGACGGAGAAGTAATCATTATAGTATGAATAAGACAAAGGGAATACAACAGATCCGGGTTTGACTACTTTCACAACGTAGACCAGTTTCTTGTTAGTTGTGTATACCCTATATAGTGCTAAATACTACTCGCCAATGAATCATTAACCCTCTCTCATTCTTGTGGCTGCAAAAAAGTGAATCTCGCAGAATTCTGAGAATGAAGACAAGTGGAATTCTTAAAAGAGGCATTAGGCAATAATTTAGAAGTATTCCAAGCATATAAGACTACCACCAAATGTGGTAATTAATTTTAAATACCCCGAAGAAAAAATAAATAACAATTTACTAAAACTGATCAAGTTATTCTGGATAATCTGTGAAAACTTGAATCTAAAGAAAACTGACAATAGGAAGCCAACAGGCAAGATGAATCCACAAAAAGAGGTCCATAGTTTATCAATGACAGCACAAAACCAAATGAACGCTGTTCACAGGTGTTAGTTACCCTTTTAGTGATTATATTTGCAATCAAAATATCTTCTCGAATATTTGCTTGGGAGTACCTTGAAAATTCGAGGGAAAATGGTTGCAAATTTTAATGTATGTATTGAAAGATTTATACAGAAAACTTGCTTGAATACTTGCAGCAGAGTGATATAGTAAAAAGAATTGTAAAGTTGACAAGGGAGGTGTCTTAATCTAGAAACCAGGATTGATTCGGTTCAATATATGATAGATAAAGGGTGTTCACATATAGTGGATTGTATTAATGCAATATAATTCCCCCATATTGAAGTACGACTTATAGTATTTACTTGGTGTATGTATCCTATGTATCACAGTTTTGTGTTACCATGATGGTGGGGTTCCGTCTAGTTGATCTGACAGATAAAAATAGAACAAAACTCAAAATACTTCACACCTGCTCTTGTCTCTCTTCTTCCCTATCCATCACCACTGCATCCCTATAAACGAGCTCCCCTATATATTCTATATTTATCTCCTACAGCCAGTCTTTCGACCTTTTTACATTTATTTTTTTCTACAGTTATTTTTTCTACAGGTATTTTCTTTGGTATTTTTAGATATTTTTTACATACAAAAAATATCCTTCACCTTTAACTCTACTTGAAATTCTGGAATCAAAAATTAAGTTTGAATTGTTCGTATTCCTGCGCCTACAGATTCCAGACCAAAGACATCAGATACTCAGATACATGGACTTCTAGAATCTAGTATATGATGTCATCACGTGATACAGAAATATTCATTTCCAAGAATGACTACAGATCAGAGACAAAAAGGGCACATTGATATAGACAATAGTAGAGCAAACCCACTGATCTACTACCATCTATTCTTCACTACATCATAGAAGTATTATACAAGGAGTAAGGCATTAAGACTATTGTTTAAGTATCGGTAATCACACACGAACGTGTCTTTGTCTAATAATATCCTAACCGTTATCTACACAACCTACATAGCCTTGAACTTTGGCCGTAATGGTAATTGGGGTATGTGATAAGATTGTCCAGTTACATCCTCTCCCAAATGCTCTCCCCACCCCCGTTTCTCTTGATTCACTTCTATCTAACCTTTTAATTCTCCAGTCTTCGTCAGTGTACAGCCCCATATAAACGGCGCAAGCAACTTACTACCACACAATACCGCGACGTCGCACTAGCATCTCACTAACGTCGCACTAATTTCTGACGAAATTGTTTGTTTTTTATTGTTCGTTATCAGCCAGCCACTCGCGTAGCGCCGCACTTCCCCTATTTACGCCTGGATCTGAAAATTCCTTCCAGATCATCAGATCAGATATCAACAGGTACTCGTTAGTGTTTCAGTAGAGACACAAGTCAAGTCAAATCAAGTCAAGCCCATAGTCATAGTCATAGCCTAACCTTAAGCATAGCCTAGACCATAGCCACAGAAAATCAAGATTTATCCAAGCCAGGCATATCAAATCCCAGGCAAATTATAAAAACCCAGTCGCTCGATTCAACCTATCATGACCGCAGGTTTTAACACAGTATCCCTTATACTAATCCTAGTATCATTCGTCTTCCTTTTACTTGCTACGATCTCTACCCCCGTGGTAAGTTCCTTTTCACTTAGTTCAACCAGTCTGTACACTTATGGTGTCTTAGGGTATTGTTCTAATTCTAAAACATGCAGTGCAAGCTCTGCTACTTTCCCATACTCTTTAGGTGATATAGAACCAAAATTAGATTGGTTTCTTGCTAGTTCTACTCGTACAAACTTAGCCAATGCCCTTATTATTGTCCCTATAGCTGCAGGTATAAATCTCTTATGTTTTATCCTTATCATCTTAACTCATTTCTTCTCTAGTGGAATTCTTATCTTTTCTATTGTGTTCAACATCATCACTTTCCTTATTACGACCGTTGTAGGAGTATTGGTTGTAATTATGTTTTATCCATATGTTTCATGGACTGGATGGATTTTAATTGGAAGTGCTGGTGCATGTTTGATCTCAATTGTTTTCTTATTTTTAGCATTAAAATTGGGAAGACTGGATGAATCAGATGATGAATCAATTGAAGAAAAAGGATTTGGTGGTGAAGTAGGTGGAGGTGTTGGAGCAGGAGCTTCAGGAAATTTTGGTACTACAAATTTTGGTAATTCAGGATTTTCTGCTCCAAATTATAATAGAACTTATAATGATAATTCTAGTAGTATTAGTAAAGATTATGAGTTCAAAGCTCAACCTGCTACAAGTTCAAGTATTTATAATTCTAATCCTCAATTAGCTAAAGATTTTACTCAACATAATAATAATTCATTTGGGTCAAGAACTGTTGGATCCAAGGGTACACAAGGAAGTAGTCATTTTGAAGATGCCCGTAGTGGAAATAGTGGTCCTGGACAAGGACTCAATGGTCCAGGTTACGGACAAGGGCAAGGCCTCAATGGACCAGGATACGCTGGAGCCTCTGGCCCAGGTTACGCTGGAGTTTCTGGTCCAGGATACACTGGAGCTTCTGGTCCTGCCTCTGGTCCTGCTTCTGGTCCCCATTTTGTCAATGGCCCAAACACTCCAATCTCCTCTAAACAACAAATCGCTCCTGAATTCATCCCTAACGTTGCAACCCCAACCTCCAACGATTTGCCTGAATCTTCTGTTCCAAATGTCCCTTACCCTTCATCCGGTCCTCTTAATAAACCTCCTTATTCTGGCCAATATGGTGTCTTTGAACACCATCCAGAAGTTGAAGGACATAGACCTTTTACTGAATTAGATGATGAATTACCTCAACTGAACCTTCAAAACTCCCCACAAAGGTACCACAGAGGAAGTCAAACATCTGATTTATCTGATGCTTCAAGTGACTTCACCAGTGTATCACAAAGAGGTCCAAATCCAAGATATAACCAAGAGTATCAATCTCCTTATCCTCAACAACAACCTTTCCAACCTCTGTATCAACAACAACCATTCCAACAACAATTCCAGCCTCAAGGTCAGCAATTCCAACCTCAAGGTCAGCAATTCCAGCCTCAATATAATGGTGCTCCTGGACCTGGACCAAGTAGTTCAATGAATAGTCAAAGATTTGTTGTTCCACGTCCAACTGCTTCAGATAATGCTTTAGCTAATAATCCTGATTTTGCAGTTGGTGGTATGAGAAAGAAACCAGGTATGAATAAACCAAATGTAGCTGCTAATAGAATGATGGGAAGAGGTGGTAGAAGAGATGGTCCTTATGGAGTTATGTAGTCAATGTCCTGGTGGCATGTTTATATGTGTATAATACGTGATTGATTAATATATATTGTTAGAGAAGAAGAGGAACCCGAGCGAAGCGAAGGTGACGAGGTGACGAGGTGACGAGGTGACGCAGGTAATGAAGGTAATGAAGGTGACTAAGCAGTAGGTCTATGGTTGTTTGTCTCACTGTTTTCTAGTGGTTTCTGGGCCCATCTCTTCTGAATAGTGAAGGTCAGCGTCTTTTTGAGTGTACATCCACAGGCCCTAGAATTCATCCCTTCTTTCTGTATCGGTTTTACATTTCTTTCTACAGGTCAGTCCATAAAGTCATTCATTACTATACAAAATATCTATGCTCTTGTACTCCACCTTCAACACCATTAGGCTCTGTGACGCCAATATCAGTATCTCCACCTTTCCCTGTATCCACTTTATCGGTATCTCCACCTTTCCCTGTATCCACTTTATCGGTCTCTCCACCTTTCTCTGTTCCCTTGTCACCCTTGCCACTGTCTACATACTCAATCTTCCCCCCAGGCTTCATCAAAAAAACAATCAACAACGCAAACACCACCAAACTCAACAAAAAAATAATCTTACACTTTGTGGTCCTTTCTTGATACCCTTTAGCCTTTAATAACTCCTTATTTGACTCTTTTACATCTTGCGCAGTATTAGAGATATTATAATCTATTCTATCTAGAATCGTCCCCTGTTCAACAACCAACGTCTCCATTTCTTTAAAAATCGTAGAAATTTCAAGAATCCCCATGGCCATTTTACTTATTTCTCTTTCACGCTGAAGTAGGAATTGGTCATTTTGAGGTTGTTGTAGAGTTTGTTGAGATTGTTGTAGTACTTGTTTAGAGTAGTTTTCAATTGAATCCGTAGGGGCAGAAGTGAGGGCAGGATCTGCAAAAGGATCTTCACTTACATCATCGTCTCGTAAAAATTTGATGTAGTTATTTTGTAAATTACGAAACATTAGAGACGTGTCTTGAATCTTAAGCGCATAGGTCTTCTTAAAATTATCAATCATCTTCAATTCATTGGTTGAATACAGTAAATTTAACCGACGGTGATTTTTTTGTAAGAAATCAAATTTCTTTATCATTACATAAGAATTTTCAAATAATTTTGTGATGTCATAATTAAGATTTTCAATTGATTTTTCTAACTCTGGTTTTTCGGCCGAACTGGTGATAATTAACTTTTTATATAAAGAATTTAATGAAGAGATTTGGATTTTGATCGAGCTGAGGTTCGAATCGATTTGAGATTTAATCTCAAAAATTGATGGAGCAAGTGGTTCAAGTTCAATTGATGAACGAGGAGACGAGGAAAGTTTGGTTCGACGTCTGTTGGTCATGAGTCCCTCCTCCTCCTGAGGAAGGGTATGGAACGGGAGGGTGTTGGGAGTGGACGGAATTGTACGACGGTACGAAAGGTAGAGGTTTGTACGGTCTCTGAACATTAATGTTTGAGAATTGTGAGGTGGTGTTAAGTAGTGGGGGTGGGTCACGTGATGAAGGACTGACCAAGTCCAATTTAATAGTATATAATAACCTATAGGAACCATGCAAACACACTCTCTACAAAACTCTCCACACTCTCCTCTAACACTCTTTTTTTACCTTATTGAACAAAACATATATTTCTACTTAACTACCTCTTCATGAAATTGGAACAATATTTTCAGACGAAGATGACTTCACATGTGCAAGGGAAATCTTCTTGTCCTCTAAATTGAAAACTGAATAAACTTGCTTCAAAAATGGTGAACCTAAAATATTAGTTTCGGTGGCAGGGGTAGCTTGAAGTATCCATTTACCTTTAATTTCTCTGACTAAATCACCTTTTGGAATTGTAACTTCAAGATTTGAAAGCTTAACTTTGATATCTCCAATAACATCTGGTGAATCATAATACCATTCTACCCCATTAAATTGAGCATTAGTTTGTTGTGCAATAGTAAGAACTATTTCAGCCGGCCAAAGGTTTGAGCTGGTACCAGTATCAAGTAAAAATGGTCCAGAATCACTAGTATTAAATGTTGTACCATTATATTCAAAAGATTCAATACCTATTGATAAACGTTTATCATCCAATATATCAAACTCAACTAAATCTCCTGAATATTTTTCTTTATCAATACCACCTAAAACTAACGATCCCCCATTATCATCGAGATAAACAGAATATGCTACTTTATCAATAATTCCAGCATTCTTTAAAACAACAGGAAAATTAGGATATCCTGTAGCAACAGGATTATCTTGATATTGATATTCTGATTGGGCAAACGAAAGCCCAATAATTCCATAATCTAACCCATAACCTGAATTACCAACACCAAATTGTACATCTTTTAAAAGGGTCCCCTTTTCACTAAGACTTATTACATCAGTGTACCAATCTCCAAATACCTCTCCGCTACCATAACTTACATGGAATCCTTGTCCAATTGATTTCCCTGTTGATGATACTGTCGTGTTATAAGAACTATTAGTAAAACCTGAAGAGACATTTGGTAACCAAAGATCTGATGATCCTGTATCAATTGCTAATGAAATCTTTTGGGGTGGTGTACCGACATATAAATCTGTTTGATAAACAAAACTCTTCCATGTCAATGATGATTCTGGTGTATCTCTTTTCTCTAAAGAACCGGAGTTTATAACTTTTGTGTTAAAGTCCAATTTTACAACACCATTATCTCTAATTTCTAATCCCCCTGGAACTGCAGCAGAAATTGCTCCTGAGATAAAGATATTTATGGCTAAAGAACATAATATTTTGGATGAAAAATACATTGTCTAAGTTTTTACGACAAGTAGAGGTGTTTCCATTACTTAAATACGCCTGATAAATGGACGGCATTGGGGCCGTTCACAATTTCATTAAGGTTATATTTTTCCGAAACTGTAACGAAAACGTTAATTACAAACTTTAATATATTGAGTTAGATTTAACTTTAACCCACAACCAGCATGTGTGGAGTAAATGGGTAGGAAGCCACTCATTCAGTTGAGATGATGGGATGGGTGAAGCGTTTTGAAAAATTGGTAATGAAGGATGTGGATGGATGTTTAATTGATCCATTTAGATATCATGGATCCCTGCCATTGTTTTTGGACTCAGATTAACCAGTTGGACAGCCACAATCATAAAGTGTATGAATAATAAATCAGTTTAACTTATCCAATGATAGATTGGTACGGCAAAAGTGGGAAGTCAAAATAGAATCAGTTCATATATTACTATATATAGAAACACTTAACAAGGCAATGTCGATATCACTATACACTATATTTCTATGAAATTGGGACAATATTCTCGGCAGTTGAAGATTTCACTGGTGCCAAAGAAATCTTCTTATCCTCTAAATCGTAAACAGCATAAACGTGTCTTAAGAAAGCATCCCCAAGAATGAATACATTATCATCACCACTTGCTGGGTAGAATTGAAAAACATACTTTCCATCAGTTTCTTGAACCACATCAGTTTTTGGAATGGTTATAGAAAGCCCTTTGAGATTAACTTTCAAATCTGTAACATCATCTAAAGAGTCCCAATACCATGTTACACCATTGAATTGTGCGTTAGAAGATTGCAGGATAAAAGGCAAGATTATATCAATAGGTATAATATTGGCAGTAGTTCCAGTGTCAAGAACATAGCTACCGTTATAACCTACAGTGGTCCCATTGTATTCAAATGATTCAACATCAATAGACAAATATTTATCAGAGTTTATTGGAAAAGTGACCAATTCCCCTTCGTACTTTTCTTTATCAATACCCCCAAAAAGAATATTTCCCCCTTTGTCACTTTCTGGATCAAGGTAAATAGAATAACCAACTTTATCCACCAAACCTGCCTTCTTTAAAGCAGCAGGGAAGTTTGGGTAGGCTTCTGATGGTTGATGATTAAAAGCTACTGCATACTCTGAATTGACAAAGGAAAGACCTAAAATACCACTTTGAATTCCATTTCCTTGTTCCCCAAGAATTTGTTCTCCTAAACCAAATTGAAAATCCTTCAAAGTTGGACCATTTTCCCCAATCTTTACATCATCTGTATACCAAGTACCATCAATTTCTCCATCAGCATACTCAACTTGGAACCCCGATTTGAGGAGTTTACTAGATGAAGATGCTGATACATTGAATGAACCAAACCCTGGATCTTCAATTCCAGCACCAGCTTTAGGTAACCATAAATCACTTGATCCAGTATCAATATCCACTTTAACCTTTTGGGGTGGTGTCCCAACATAGAGATCTAAACTATAGAATTGCTTTTCCCAAGTCAAAGTACCCTCTGGATTAGATCTAGCTTCATTTCTTAATCGGAAATGTTCAGTAGGAGGGATAATATCACTAGAATTGGAAGAGTAAGCTACCGGGACCTTGTTAACACCGAAGTCTAATTTAACAACACCATTGTCTCTTACTTGAAGACCAGGGATTGAGGCTGCCGATGTGAATAAAGCAAGGGCTAAAGATAATGAAATTTTGGTTGCAAAAATCATAAAATGTATTGTATAATGCAATTGCTAACTAAAACACTTTATATATTAGATGAAAGTGCCAGACACCCGAGTGGCCATTAGGTTCATAATCTACTCATAATGGAAGGGATTTGATTTCCATGTGGCTTTATTTTGGAAACCTTATTTTGCAATTATTCCGGAACCTTAAATAAAAAGTATTGGGATGCATAAGAAACTCAATTTGGTGAAACCTAAATGTCCAACTACAGTAAAAGAGAATACAGATATCCAACCTGTTAAGAAATTGGGTTTTAGAGAAACGTGTATTCATTAATAAATTGAATCTATGAAGAGGTGCAAACTCATCTGGAAGGACTGCTGATCTATGATTTGCGGTACTTTGACATGTTTTGTAAATAAGGTTTACCAGTAGAAAGTCCCCTTATCTGAAGTAGGCTTACTGTGGTAATTGTGTAGTGAATAAAAGGTAATCCCAAAGCCACAAGTAAATGACCCTTGTATTGTTAAGAGGAAGAAATGCATGATTTGTAGCGATGATTTAGGGTTGTAAAACATATTTAAATTAAGTAGTGCAGAGTGTAATTGCAACCAAAGAAACATATGGCTTTTTCGGATGCACACTCCTAGACTGTACACAATATCAGGAGATTAGTTTTGAGACAAGCTTTGAATGGAGCCCTACAGTATGCGGAGAATAGCATCAATTAAAACTTTATCTATTAATAGTTAACCAATAGGTACTCAACCACAGCTTATTGAAAGTAAATTGGCTTCAAAAAGCTGATGAATTCGTAGGTTAACCGAATAAGTAAGTTACAAATATATTTATTAAAACTAAAGAAACTAAGTAATTGGGATAACGTTCTCGGAAGTTGAAGTTTTTACTGGAGCAATCGAAATCTTCTTATCCTCTAAATTATATACAACATAAGCATGTCTTAAAAAGCCACTACCCAAAATTGCAGTTTGATTATTTCCTCCGGAAATTTGAAGATAGTATTTTCCTTCATATTCAGCAGCAATTTCATTACTTGGAATTGTAATTGAAACACCTTCAAAGTTGATCTTAACATCTGGAACGTCATCCTGTGAAGTATAATACCATGACCTTCCATCAAATTGGGCATTACTCTTTTGAACGAGAACGGTACCAATATTAGCAGGTAAAACAGTGAATGAAGTACCTGAATCAAGAACAAAAGTAGTAGTGCTTAAAGCTGGAACTGTTTCTCCACTAAATTCAAGGGATTTAACACCAACACCTAAAAATTCGTTTGAATTGAGAGGAAGATCAACCAAATCTCCTTCAAACTTTTCTGTATCAATTCCCCCTAAAATAATTGAACCACCATTTCTCGTAGGATCTAAATAAAGAGAGTACCCAATTTTGTTGATGAAACCCTGTTTTTTCAATTCAACTGGGAAATTTGGATATGGTTCTTTTGTAAATCCTGAGGCATATTGATACTCAGAAGTGTCAAATGAAAGTCCTACAATTCCCCAATTGAAAGATCCATTTGAAAATGTTGCATCACCAAATTGAAGATCTTTTAAAACTGGTCCATTTTCTCCAACTTGTACAGAATCTTGATAAAAATCACCACTAAGATATCCACTACCATAATTAGACTCGAATGTGTGACTCAAAAATTTTGATGTGGAAGAAGCAGTGTTATTATATGATCCAATTCCTTCTTCTGCAATTCCTGAATCAACATCAGGAAACCATAAATCCGAAGATCCTGTATCAAATACAACAGAAATTTTTTGTTTTGGAGTACCAACATAAAAATCAGAAATGTAGACATTTTCGTACCAAGTTAATGGGAGATCTGGAGATGATCTAACCTTCAAATTTGAGCTGCTATCTTCTGAGGTCACTTGCTTAGTTTTAACATCAAAATCAAGTTTAACAACTCCGTTGTCTCTAATTTGAAGCCCTGGAATTGAAGCACCTAATGCTGGAACAACTAGAATGGAAGCGTATAAGAAGTGGGATGGGAAAACCATTTTGGATACTTTTCAAGTCTCTAACATTAGCTTATATAGACTTTTTATCAACCCATCTCGTGGAAAGGCTTTGTCAACTCTATTCATGTGGCTTTTTGCAATGATTATTTTTTATATTATATAAAGGATCAGGCATCAAAAGTAAAAGTTTAAAACCACAAACTTTAAATGTTTGTCTTAAAGTTAGTGTTTGAGGAGTCAAAGACTACCGGAGAGACCCCACAATTTATTGGATCGAGCTTATTAATTACGGATAAGAGAGATTTAAGACTACCATGTGTGACTTTTTGTATATTCAATAAAATAAATCCGAATCTCTGTAGACTAAGGGATAGGAACAATATTCTCTGATTTTGATGCTTTGACTGGAGCAATCGAAATCTTTTTTTCCTCTAAGTCATAAACTACATAAGCATGTCTCAAGAAAGAATCACCCAAAACTGCAATATATGCATTTGACATATTTATTGCAAGGATCCATTTTCCATCAACTTCAACTGCAACTTCAGATTTTGGAAGAGTAATTGAAATTCCTTCAAAGTTGAATTTAACATCTGGCACTTGATCTTGAGAGGTGTAATACCACCCTCCTTGTTCAAGCTTGATAGCTCCTGATGTTTCAACAATGTTCAGAAGAATTTCTATTGGTAAATAAGTGTAAGTAGTACCAGAATCGAAAACAAAGGTAGTTTTATTCAGTGGTACAGCTGATTTTCCACCGAATTCAATGGAATTAACTTGAACCCCTAAGTATTCTTCTGAAGTCATATTCAAAGCAACAAGGTCCCCTTCAAATTTCTCTGTATCATATCCTCCAAATAGCAATGTTCCACCCTCTTCTTCGACGTAAAGTGAATAAGCAATTTTGTTTATATACCCTGAAGTTTTCAAAGAATCTGGCAAATTAGGGTATGCTTGAGTGGTTTCTCCACTATAAACTTCATATTCAGAAGTGTTGAATGAAACTCCAACAATACCGAAATTTAAATTGTCAAATGTGGAAGTGACAGCACCAAATTGCAAGTCCTTTAAAGTGGGACCATTTTCTCCAACTTGAACATTGTCTTTAAACCAATCACCACTGACTGAGTTGAAACCATAAGCTTCTGTAAATTGGCCATCCAACTTCTTCGAAGTGGATGAGTCTGATGGATTATACGCTCCCACACTTTGGTTTGCAGATGGTGAACTAACATCTGGAAACCACAAATCAGATGATCCTGTATCAATAACAACTGGTAATTTTTGGGGTGGTGTACCAACATTTAAATAAGTAATGTATGCCAATTGACTCCAAGTCAAAGGAAGAGACACTTTTGTTGTGTCGGCTGAATATGATCTAAACTTTTCCAATGGAGAAATAGTAGAAGTGTTGTTCAAATGTTTGTTGAAGTCTAATTGGATAACCCCGTTATCTCTTTTTTGAAAACCAGGAACAGCTGCCCCAAGGATTGGTAAAGCAAACACAAGTAAGTTGGGTGCAAAAATCATTGATTTCCTTAGAAATATACTGGGCCTTAAATATTAACAGGGTCCTTGTAGTCAAATGGCTCGAAATAAGCTTATAAGGTTGGTACAATGGCTTATCTAAAAGGTTAA
The DNA here is from genome assembly GCA_030555785.1 of Yamadazyma kanchanaburiensis. Lineage (NCBI taxonomy): Eukaryota > Fungi > Ascomycota > Pichiomycetes > Serinales > Debaryomycetaceae > Yamadazyma > Yamadazyma kanchanaburiensis. Next base: position 121,238 of record JANIVJ010000009.1, on the reverse strand, counting down.
AAAGGTTAACTATAATGAATATTTCAAAATTGAGTGTTTGGCCAATTAAAAGTAACACGGGGGAGCCTATTTAAGTAAGGCATTGACGGAAACGGTTGATAGTGTGGTTATGGTAGTAAAGGAGGTTTTCAAAGTTGTATCATATGCTAAGATAATACCATAAGTGGAAGAGGTTGCTTCACAAAGAGTTATTTTATTTTACATTCAGCTACTTAATGGGAATAATATTTTCTGAAGTTGAAGATTTCAGCTTAGCAATTGAAATGGTTCTATCTTCTAAATCAAAAACAGCATATACATATTTCAAGAACATATCACCTAAAACAGCCGTATCTTCATACCCTTCACCTATACTAAGGTACCATTTTCCATCCAGTTCAATACCAACTTGTGATTTTGGAATTGTTATTGAAATACCATTAAAATTGATTTTTAAGTCTGGAATCTCGTCTTGTGATTTGTAATAATAAGATCCTTCGTAAAGTTGGGCATTTGTATTGTTAATAAAAGTTTTGAATACTCCTGATGGTAGATTAATTGGAAAGGTCCCAGAATCGAATATGAAGGTGTAATTGCTTGGGATTGAAACAGAAGATCCATCCCACTCAATGGAGTCCACAGCTACACCCAAATAGGTATCGGAATTAACTGGGATCTCAACTAATTCTCCTTCAAACTTCTCCGTATCATAACTTCCGAAGGTTACAGAACCATGTTCAAAGTCCAAAGGATCAAGATAAAGAGAGTAGGCTACCTTATCTATATAACCAGCATTCTTCAAAGCGACAGGGAAATTAGGATATTTTTTTGATGGATCTCCCCTGTAAACGTCATATTCAGAATCGGCAAATGATATCCCAAGTACACCGTTATCAAAGTTACCGAAAGTATTTGAAGCATCACCAAATTTATAATTTTCTAAGATTGGCCCACTATCACCAATTTGAACCTTATCTGTTACCCAGGTACCTAAGACCATTCCATTTGCATAAGTCATATTGAACAAACCATCTTGAACCTTAGCAGAAGAAGAAGAAGAAAAGTTATAGGACCCATCAGAGATTTGTGCCATACTTGAATCTATGTCTGGTACCCATAGATCTGATGATCCTGTATCAACTGAAACAAGAAGTTTTTGTGCTGGATTTCCTATAGACAACTCTGTGAAGTAATAAACACTGGTTAAATTTAAGGGTAAGGTAGGATTGGCCCTTCTGCTTAAATGGTCATAATTTCTATTGACCAAAAAATCAAGTTTTATATGTTTGTTTTCAGGAAGTGCTGCACACAATGTTGATAAAACAAGTTCTAAGCTTAAGAAGAGTTTTTGAAGCATAAAGATGGAAGGCAAATATGGGGTGTTAAATAAGGCTTAAGTGCTCCATTTCGTGGAACGGCAATTAAGGTTTGGAATGAAAGGTACACGGAGAGACAGGGCTAACGAATAGATAGAGACCACTAAATGATTTATAGAATTAAGACTATGAATCAGTCATATTACACATTAAATATATATTTATGTAATTGGAACTATATTTTCAGAAGCAGAAATTTTACTGGGTGCAAGAGAAATAATCCTCTCTTCTAAATCATAGACGACATAAGCTGATGAAAAGAAGGGGTCACCCAAAAATCCTACCCCTTCATCCAAAGATGAAATTTTTATGAACCATTTACCATCATCCTCGTAAGAGTACTTTTCTTTGGGAGTGGAAATTGAAATTCCTTTGAAATTAAATTTTAAATCTGGCACTCTGTCTAAAGACTCGTAGTAAACAACCAGCCCATTAAATTTAGCCTCTGTACTATTATAAAATTCTTGAAAAACCAGTAGTGGTAGAAGAATATCTGTTGACCCACTATCTACTACAAATGTTGTATTATTTGGAATTGTAATAACTTTATCATTATACTCGAAAGATTCCACTGCAACAGCTAGTCTATTGTTCGAATTAATATCAATTTGAACTAAGTCTCCTTCAAACTTTTCTTTATCCATACCACCAAAAATCAATGTCCCCTGGTCGGCATTTTCTGGGTTAATGTAAATTGAATAAGCATTTTTTTTAATGTACCCTGAATTCTTCAAAGCTATAGGGAAATTAGGATATTCTTCAGTTGTATCACCGTTGACAATTCCATATTCACTATTGGCAAACCCAATCCCGAGTAAACCCGATCCAAAGTCTCCAATAGCCTTACCAACATCTCCGAATTTAAAGTCTTTTAAAACTGGACCATTGTTTCCTATTTGTAAAGTATCTGTAATCCAATCACCAAATACCTGACCACTCCCATAACTTACTTGAAACAACCCTTTCAAAATATTTGCGGTAGAAGATGCTGAAACATTATAAGTTCCAGCAGTCGGATCCCCAATGCCGGCATCAATATCTGGAACCCATAAATCAGCAGAGCCTGTATCAACAATTATTGGTACCTTTTGTGGTGGTGTTCCTACGTATAAATCTGTTACATAAGCCGAGTACTTACCAGTTAACGGAAATTCAGAATAAGATCTTTTGGAAATTGGATTTTTTGATGTTTGAACAATAAAATCAAGTTTGACACGGTTGTCTTGGACTTTTAATCCTGGCAATATAGCACTTTCGGCGCAGAGTATTAAGGCAAAGATAGACCAAAACATGATTATGGCAAATAAACATGTTTCAGATCTTTATAGTGATGATTTTCCCATTATTGAACGGCTGTCGGGAGTAGGTTTTAAGTTTGGGTTATGATTTCATGAAATGTTTGTAAGACATCTGAAAAGGGGACAGAAGGGGCTACAAGAAGGCTACAAAGCGGATACGAGAAGATGGGAAAAACTTCAAGGGTGATTTGCCTTATATTATGATCTGTTGTCATAGATGTCAGGTTTGACCAAGATTTTGAACCAGGGCCGGGCAGGGTCTTGAGCCTATTAGCACGCGGCTCAATGACAGAAATTAAGGTTTTAATTAGAAACATATGAAATTTTGAAAAGTAAGGGGTAGAGCCAAACAATGAGTGGGAATTGTGACTCAGAGGTGGCAAAGGTAAAAGTAGGCAGGTTTGAGCGATAGACTGTATAATGTATATAGTGTACTATACAAAAGAATACTGTACATGACATAAAATCTAGACCATAGTGTTTCTACAGTTGATGGTCCACATAACACTTGTAATAAAACAAACCAAACATGACTGAACCAATTCTACTTCGTTAGTGGGTCAAGTGTCCCCAATATCGTCTTATCAGTTCGCCCAATAAGTCGTGTATGGGTCAAGTTGCAAAATACTGCAACGCTCCAATGCCGCCTTCTACACTTTGGTGGTTTCTCTTGTTTCTCTGTATTATCTATATCTTGTCTATTTATCCTTCTTCTTCTTATTCAAGAAATGAAGATTATGTAAACTTAAACTTGAACTGGACCTAATTGGACCATTACCTACAGCAGCACTTCTATCACTTGCACTACTACTTAACTTAGCTACACTTAAATTATCACTTGAAGGTCTTCTTGATAAACTTGGAGTCCCGCCACCACTAGGGGCAGGAGAAGTATTTAAAGATCTAATTCGTTCGAAGTTTCTATTTACTTCGTTCATATTAATATTTGAACCCGGTAAAGGAGGTTCATATGCTGGAGAAAGAGGTTCTGAATGTTCATTAGCTTTTATTGCTTCATGATAAGATGGAACACGTGATAAAGTAGTTGAATTAAGTTTTGATTCACTTTGAGTACGAGAAAGGAACATCGCAGGAGATTGGGCACCAGGACTTGTAAGACCAAGACTTCCAAGGGGAAGAGGACCAGGACCAGAACCAGGAGTTGGTTTGTTTGAAGTTTCTGGTCTTCTACCAAAGTAATCACCTTCACCATCTAAAGAGAATGTAGCTCTTTCATTTGGTGTGGATGGGGTACTTGCTTCTTGTGCTTGTCTTTGAAGACTAAGAAGTCTAAGATTCTCATTCAATTGGACACTATCAATAGGAGACATATTAAAATGGCTATAAGACAGGTTTTCTTCAGGTTCTAAATCTCTTGGGGTTGCAGAACCAGAAGCTATTGGGGAATCTATTGGAGAAACATCAGACCAAAGACGATCATAAATGTGACGTTCATAAAGAGGAGGTGCTACAAGACCAGAAAATGAAGAATAAGAAGATGAATTTGAATTACGTGAAAGACCACCTGAAGCAGGGCCACCAGAACCAGAACCGGAAGCCAAATTTGATAAACTTGTTAAACTGGCATTTCTTTCAAAAAGGGTTTCTTCTTGTATATCGGAAGTATCACTCATAGCATCATCATCAGGAATAGCCTTTACACTAACAAAAGGAGAGATAAATAATTGTACAGGAAGAGAAGCTCGTAATTCTGAAACATGACCATCCGGATTAACTAATCCAATAGCGAACTTGATTTTATGACGGACTTTAACATTATTAAAGATATCACAATCCTGTGTACATTTTGAAAGAGAAGGAGGGGTTCGGAGAAATGTTTGCATTTCCCATTTATCCATTTGGAATTTCGGATCATCTTCTGAAGGAGCAGCAATTGTTTTAGAAACGATAACACGTTCTCCATTTTTAACAGGTGGGACATAACCCATGTATGAATAATATTCTACAAGAGATAATTTGACTTCACCTAATCGAAGTCCCTTTAAAAGTGGAACAAGCATGAAACTTACGGGAGTCCCAGAACCAACTGCTATGGCCTTAGAAGGAACTGTCAATGAGTATTCTACTTTCTTAGGCCAGGTATTATCCACTGCAATTGTTTCACTAAGTTCCACGGCATCGGTGGTAAGAGTTCTAACTACACGCACATGACGTTTTGCAGTCATTGGGTTATGGAACTTCCCTCTATCAATAGTGGCTTCTAATTTATAAATAACAGAAGCACCCGGAAGTCCTTCAACACTTTCTGGAATATCCCCCGGAAGAATTGCACTGAAAGGAATTTCATAGTTTCCTTTAACCAACACATGAGCAGCATTTTTAGGGGTTTTACCTAATTGAGCAAGATTCGTTGAAGAAGAAGAAGGTGATGATGATGATGATGTCATAAGTAAACTGTTTCCGGATAAATTAGTTGAAGATTTAGAACGGAAATGTCCTAAACTCTTCAAAGATGACGACGAATTTGTTTTGGAAAGTACACCAGGACCCCCTTGTGACGTTGCATTATTCTCGTACATGTGACTTAAATATTTATTGATCTCGGAGTTATCCCAATTGTATTCATAGATTTTCCTTTCGTGTTTAACACTCTTCGGGTATGCACCTTTTGCGGTGTTTATTTGTTCCGTGAAGTTCAAACGAAGCATGGCATATAAACGAAGGGATATCTTTTTTATAGTAAAAGGCTCATTTACTGATAGGACGATTTTTCCTGATAATAAAGCCGAGGCTGCATCATTAGGATTTCCTTTTATAACCAAGACATCGTGTTCGTGGTTCTTTAACCGGATGTCAAACAAGGACGTTTGTTTGGACGTGTTTGTGGATTTCTTTGCCATAGGACGAGGATGAAGAGAAGGAGAATTTTAAGGGACTGAGCGCGAGATAAGTTCCGAAGAAAGGAGGTTCGGATGAGGGACTGCACATAAGGGAAAAAGCAATCTAATTGATCTACACCCGGAAAAACTTTTGACTATGTTTAAGGTTTGGAGATAGGTTATATGAAGGTCACTTGGGTATGATTGGGTGAACTGGTCAAAGGATTCTGCCTCAACCGTTATGTGTCAGGGATAAACTAAATAAGAATCATATGAACTTGAGGCTTAAGCCAATAGTCATGGCATATGTCATGATTTTGGAATAAATAGTTTTGAACACATCGCCTATATATGCTTCACCTTACATGTTCCTGAGGGTTTTGTATGAACTACACACCCTACCCAAAATCTCTTTAACTCGCTCTTAAACTTCAACTGTTAGATATGTATCACATTACCACTACCCTTTCCATCACCTGAACACACTTCATCTTCCTCCTATCTCTCTTCTATCTACTTAAAAAAGATAGATTCGCCTTACAAACACTAATATGAATTAATTACACAAAATTTTGGCTCAATCAAGTTTTGGGGGTCTTTTGTCCTGTATACAACCTATGAACGTTGGGCTTGCTGTTTATATACAAACTCCGGAAAAATAATACATATGAACAAATGTTATACGTCTCCAAAAGAACCTTCTTCGGGTGCCTAATCACTTGGGATGTACTCTATTCCTTTAGAGTGTCTTTTGTGAATTCAAGGTAACAGAAAATATCTCGAGTAAGTAATGAAGTATATAATATTAGACACAAAAGTTTTAGTTGAAGGTGAGATAGGACTGATAATTCACAGGAGTGCATTATTTGGCTATTTTCTAACAAAAATCGACAACTCCATTTCCCTACCTAGTCCTAAGAGTTTGTAGTCTCGTCATTACTCCCCAAAGAGTTTCTTCATACCCTGATCTCTCGCTCTGTGTAGTATATCAATTCAATTCAATTCTCTTGATGCTACCTGAAGCATTGTATCGCCAAAATAGAATTTAACATACCTTTGATCTATGTATGGAAAGTAGAATCTTCTCTTGGGGTTCCCAGGGGACCTTCACACTACAAATATAGACAAAAGAGTATACGAGGAAATAAAGAGTACCAAGACCCATCGAAAGTATCAAGACCTGAAAACCTTCCGGATCATGATGAATCTACGACACTTGAAAGGCAACTTTGCTCTTTGTATATAGTCTCCCATTTACATAGAATATATATTGAGAAAGCACACTGGTATTGTTAACTAATTAATGTCTCACACACTACTCCATTAACTTTCCTATCATGCCTAGTGTCGTACGACTTTACCAGCATATATTCCATGCTGTCTCCCCATTGTACTGTAGATCCTCCCATTATTTTTCTCTGTAGAGCTTCCTATCTTTAATTATAATTTGACCGCATTCATTGTCATATTCAAGCCAGCAATTTACGACACCTTATGCTTGCAATTTTACACGATAAAAAATAAGCCAGGCAATGAGATCAAAGTAAAATCTTAAAATAAGGAGACGAAACTGTATATCTAGTTGGCGAATCTACACATAGAGTATTTTTCACGGCTTTTTACTATTTAAGCTTATATACCATACGACATTCTCTATATCTACCAAACCTAATCTTTCTCGTTTAATTTCATCCTGGTCAAACCTTAATTAAAGGGACAGCTGGTTTCAAACCTTCGTCTACATAACTGTAACTTTCATGTTCCTATCTTTATCACATATTTGACATGTAGCCAGCAATTATAAGTAGAAGGGTGCAACTGCACGTAAACGACAAAAATAACTGTAGAATGTCGCAAAATATGCAAGAATGGGAGCCGTGCGACATTTTATTATTCTCGTACCATGTATCCGCACCAATGGTGGTAATACTACTACCAATGTCGCAGTAATTTTTTATAAGACAAAAAAATATGTCGGAGATAGATGTCTCAAAAATGTCGCGCTTCCTAATTTGGAATAACCAGCCATTGTTGTAACTAGCTGGTAGCTGGTCAATACTAATGTAATACTTGACAAAGTTAAATTTGGAATTACTTACTTCTGGTGCTGGTTTTACTCCATTCGAAATTAACCTCAATTCTATATATATATCTCCAGTGTTCCTGAAAATATTTTTCAGCCTCAAGAATCATTTATTTGAATTCTAAGACATTTCATTAAAGTAGCAAAGCCTTCTACTTACTTATTTAATAATTCATTGCATATTTCTTTCTCACCCTAGTCTATCATTCCAGCATCAATGGCCGTTTTCAATGCCACAAGACCTTTACCAAAAGTAGATAATTATAATAACAGAATTTATGAACCATTTGAATTAGGCCTGAGATTAAAAAGGTCGAAATCAGGTAGGTTATCATCACCTGTTAGTCTTTGTTCCCTGGCAATTTCTAAAACCAATCCAAACCAAAGAAGAAGACGTAAAAGATCAGTTGTTCATTCAAATTCTGCATATCCTCCATTAGAATTAAATATTTCAGATTCTGAATTTTCTTTTACTACTGATTCTGATTTAGAATCTTTGCCTGATTTATCAGATAGTTTAAGTGGGACCCCAATCAATTTAACTCCATTAACTCCAAAATGTTTTTCACCAATAGTCTCACCAAAAATGGCTGCAAAAAAATTACAATTTTGTCATCCAATATTTCAAATCCCAGAAATCGTATATAAGATTATTGATTATGCAGCCATTCAAAATGATCAATCCCCAAAAGAATTAACACCTATACGAAGAAAACCATTGAGTTATAATCATGCTTTACTTATTCATGGTAATGAGAAAATTGCTAAAGAATCAATGGAAGAAGAAATCGAACCAGAATTAGTTGGGTCAAATGTATTATATAATTGCTCTCTTGTTAATAAACTTTTCAATTCAGTAGCTAAAGAAATCTTATCACAGAGATTTTTCTTTGATGATGAATTTAAATTAGCACACCTTTTAAAATCACGTCCAACAATTCAATTCAAGCCAACTGAGTTCAAACTCTATAAAATGTTCCATGTAACAAATCACCACCTTGACAACTTCACTAACACATTTGATTTCAAAAATCTTAAATCAATAGAAATTTTCATGTGTCCAAAATATCTTCCCCCAGTTGAAATCCTTACACCAAGTATTAAAAAAATTATGATTTGTGGTAGTAAACTTATGACAGATGATTTCTTATTACAAGTTAGTGAAAAATGTCCAAACCTTGAAACCCTTGATATCAGAGGTTGTGAATATATTACAGATACTGGTATCTATTATATTGGACAAAAGTGTCATAACCTCAAGGTTATAAATTTTGGTAGAAAAAATAGAGGACATCTTATAACAGATTCTTTAATGGGGAAGTTAATAGAAAACAATAGTGGGTTGGTTACTGTTGGGTTAGCAGGATGTCATATCTCTGATAAAACCCTTTGGGACTTGACTTCTTATTGTAATTTTTCTATACAAAGAATATCAGTTAATAATTGTCCTTTAATTACCAATCAACTGATTCCTTTAATTTTACATGCTAATTATTTACCTTACCTTAATGTGTTAGAGATCAGATTCACAGGAATTGACAACTTACAACCAATCATTGAGTTTAAAAGACGTCAAGAGTTTAATGGATGTTTAGTGCTTATAGAAATGTGTGAATCTCTTAGCTTAAAGATGAGACAACAAGAGTTGGAGATGGATAGAAAGATTAGTGAAAGAATTTTTGAGGATATTGAAGATTGGGTCAATGGAGAAGATGGCGATGAAGAGTGGAGAGAGATGGTAATGGCATAATAATCTTAATAATTTTCATGGATATCTAATCCTGTATAGTATGTAAAAATAGACCTGCATGACATAATGTAAACAACAAATGTAAACAGTGCGAATAAGCGAGGAAAAAAATTACGATCTACCCGTTGTAAAATACCACGACCATCGCAGTAACCCAACACCCAACGACCTAATTTCGCACTAGCTAACACATCATCTCAAACCTTACCTTACCCATGGACAGAACACAACTACTAAGGCAAGATTCCAAATTGGATCTTATAGATAGTTCCACCTTAACATCTTTGCCGTTCCCACCTCCTTTAAAAGCTCACAAACGAAGAGATAGAGGTAATACTTTAGAATCAGGATCTGAGAGAGGATCAGGTACAACCATCGCAAGTAGATCACACAAATATCATACCCCAACTCCTGAAAAAGCCACTCCTGATGGTACCTCCACCCCATCTGGACCATATACTCCGACCAAATCGTTGCCAGGGATCTCTAGAGACTTTTCCTTCACTTCGGTTGATATCACAAATCTCACCACAGAAATCGATGAGAGCTTTGAAGAAAATGAAGAACCAATCATCTTTATAGAAGACTACATGACCCCTAATATACCTGAACCCGCTAAAATCTATAGACAACAAAGTCTTGCAAATTTCAAGCAAAAACTCCGAGGTGAAGACTCCAAAAAACGTAGGATCTCAGATGATGAAGATCTCGAACAGATCTTTGGTCATATCCCTGGGAAGAGTCTGTTGAAGTACTGTGACATATGTGACAAGCCTTTGTATGAGATCAGTTCGATCTTGAACAATAAGAGAGTAAGGGGGAAGAGTCAAAAGAAACAAGGACACGGAGACGGAGATGGAGATGATCTCGGCCGAGACAATATGTTGAATGATATTTTTCATGAGTTTATATGCTTTGAGTGTATAGAAGTGTATGAGGAGTTTTTAGGGGAGTTATATGAAGAGATGAGGCAAATACCGACACAATCAGAACCGCTGGAGTCTGGTAAGACTCTGACTCAGGCCCTGGCACAGGCCCTGGCACAGGCTCAACTAACTAGTTACACACTCTCTCCTCCCCCAGATCTGAAAAACCTTAAACTCCTCCAAATGTTCAAATCCATTCAACTGAGGTCAGTCCAACTGAAGTTCTCCAACACTCTAATTGGTAGATTAAAGTTTTTAAATAATGTGGGGAATGAGACAGAGGGATTGAATTGGGTCCAAACTTTACAGAACAAGGTGAGATGGAGATGGAGATTAGATGGTTTGGTACCGTGGAGAAAGAGAAGGGCATAAAGTAGGCGGTGATAGTGACAGAGGCAGAGGCAGAGACAGAGACAGAGACAGAGACAGAGACAGAGACAGAGACAGAGACAGAGACAGAGACAGAGACAGAGACAGAGACAGAGACAGAGACAGAGACAGAGACAGAGACAGAGACAGAGACAGGGACAGAGACTAGAGGAAAGAGTCTTCCGTTCACCATCGCTTCGCTCTGGTTCACTTGGCCCTAGCCTACCTCCATCACCGCACTGTCTTCATCGCACCTGTCGTTATTTTTTCATTCATGAACCCACTGATTAGATCCCTCATAAAAGCACCACTGTCAAAACTATCTAAACTTGCCAAACTAGGACCAACCCTCTCCCTAGAAGAATTCCTTTTCCGTCAACAAGTTATAGGGATTTACCGTAAAGTAGTACGACTGGTTTATCATCATCATGAGAAAGACGATCTTCTCAGTCATCTCCGTAGTGAATTCAAGGTTAACCACCAGTACGACTTACAGTATAGAAAGTACTTGTTAAGTAAGGGGATCAGCCAGATCAATGATATGGCAAGCATGTTAGGGATTAATATTAGTTTATAGAGGAGGCACACAAAAGTACATAGACATTACGAATAAACGACCAAGACAAGTTGTTTGATCTGTCCTCTGTCCCTTTTTCTCTGTCCCTTTTTCTCTGTCCCTTTTTCTCTGTCCTCTCTTCTCTGTCCTCTCTTCTCTGTCCTCTCTTCTCTGTCCTCTCTTCTCTGTCCTCTCTTCTCTGTCCTCTCTTCTCTGTCCTCTCTTCTCTGTCCTCTCTTCTCTGTCACCCTTCCCTACTGTCTTTTATTCCTATACTCTATTAACATAACTACACTTCACCAAGCTATCATGAAATTCATCAAATAATGAATTCACAAATTCCTTCTCAATTCCAACCCCCATCTCTTCAACCTTCTCCCTAACTTCGACCTTTACCTCATCTATCTTGTCCATCTGGTTCATCTTAAAAACATTACCCAATTTCATATCATCAACCAACTTAACAACCTCCTTATTTCTATTTCCCTTCAAATACTTAACCAATTCTCCCACCTCAATAAGCACTCTATTGAAATCTCCACTTAATGGGTCTGGTAATGGAATCTTTGTGATCTTTAAATTCTTTTTAAGATAGTTAATAACCGAATCAAATTCTGGTTTCTCCATCTTATTAGATAATTTAAATACGTTCAAATACATCTTCATAATCCAATCATCGGATTTATTAAGTTTGGTGTTCGAAAGTTGCTTATTAAATTGTTTGATTTTGGCATCAGTACATTCAAGAAGAATCAGTTCACGAATGAATTTAAGTTTTAAAAGTCCAAATTCCCCTTCTCTAGTTCCTAAACCCTTCTCAACCTCATTAACGTATTCTTGACTAAATCCAAATCCTTTCCAGTATACTCCAAAATCTCTATTATCACTAAACTCTACCCCTAAAATCTTTGGATAAATATCTAAGAATTTATTTCTGAAGTATCCCATAAATGACTTCTCTCCCAATACTCTGATCATCTTAAAACATTCGAAAAAGCATTCAAAAAATTGGAACGAGTTGGTTAGCTTTTGATCAAACAGAATGAAACTTTCAATCTTATTAAACACTTGTTTATCAAATGCTTTGCTGGTATTTTCTGGTAAATCTGTCTCACAAGTAAGGTAAAACCTATATATATCTACAAGGAAATTAAGAGTTTGTTTACCAGGAAAATTAGTTGAAATGTCTTTTATAGCAAAGTATCCAAGGGAATCGTTTTGAATCATTTTGATCTTAAGTTTTTGAAAGATTTGAAGAGATTGATCGTGGATTCCAATGATTTTGAGAAGTTTCATAAGCCAGAGGTTGACTCTAAAATCAAGAGGGTCATTAGAAAGAAGGTGTTTGAGGATAGTGATGTTTGTATAGATATTGGAGAATGAAGAATCTTTCTTAAGAGATTCAATAACTGTTATGAGGATAAGTTCATTTGCAGGGTAAAAATCTGTTTGAGGTTTTTCTTTACAAAGTGAAATAAAATGATTATACACTTTCCAAATGCCTACACTGTCAACGGATCCATTATAATGAACACATAGCTTGAAAAGATTGACAAGATGATTAAGACTTGAAGAGGTGACTGAGCACTTGGAAATCAGTGAGATCATAGTACAAAGCTCCTCCTTAACTTCAACACTAAATCTTTTCGACACTTCAGAGTCGGTGCCTACGTAATTCACTAAATCATTAAAACAACAAAGCTTACCTTTGAACTTATCATAGTATTCATGCAAATACTCCCACAACTTATCTCCTTCCTCATAAACATCTCCCAACTCTACTAATGCTAATTGACTATTTCTAGACCATTTAAATTCTCTAATTCTTTCCTCCAATTGATCCATCTTCTGGCCAGTTCTCTTCCCAGATCTAATGTACATCTTCCATGTATTAAAATCATCAAATTCCTCTTGAAATAAGAATTTTTCACTGGCTGCAAAAAGTTGATCAAATTTCTCAGTCTCATTCAATAGCTGCAAATAGATCAATTTGACGTCTAAATCTAATTGTCCTTCAAATTGCTCAATGTACTCAATGGCTTTGGGTTTATTGTTATCTAAAACTCTTGTAAACACATAAAGTTCTTGACAGGTTTCAGGAACAAATTCAGTAATAAATCGATACCCTAAGGTACAATATAAATTATATGATTTTGGATCATCAACTGATTGTTTTGCTAGGAGAAAGTTGGAAAAAGCGGAAACAAACTTACTTTTACGAGATTGGCTATTTTTGGAATTTTGGAAACTTGATTTTTGTAAACTTTTCACTGATTTATACTTAATGGAGTTCTCAAACCATTGTTGGGATAATTCAGGAGCTTTTCCCGGGAATTTCTTGATTGGTAATTCATACACTTCATCCAGTTGCTTGTGTTTATCTTGTTCCACAAAAACTCTATAAAGGAGATCTGTGGTTCTCAAATCTGTGGGGCATTTTTGAGCTAAAGTGAAAAATCCTTCCATGGCAGATTTGATCTGTCCTTGACGGTAAAGACTGAGATTTTTCAAGGCATAAAGGAAAGTATTATTGGGGTAGCGTGGTAGGAGTGATTTTATATGATTATCGGCGGTTTTGAAGTCACCTGATTCAATCAAGTCTAATAGATTTTGTTCCATAGTGAAAAATTTGAGAATACGAGGTTGGACGAGAAGTAGTGAGGACATAGGTATGGCTAAATAAGGAGAAAGATGGGATAGAATGGTGAAAGAATGATACAATGCAGGGGTATATATAAAGAGATACATGTCAATGGCCGGTGTCTCTAATAGAGTTCATTTAAACAAGTAGAGACTAGTGATATCTACTGCGACGTTGGCCTAAACTACCACGGCTCGACGTACGCTACAATCAATCTCGACCTACGTTGCCTTGCATCGAAAGAGAACATTCAAATTGAAAGACAAGTTCCTCTAAGATCTCTACAATCCTTTAAATTCTACCCTTCAACTTAGTCTACATAGAATTACGTTCTGGCCACGAAATGCCAGGTCTCCATGCGCTCGTACTTCCCTGGCCCTAATTCAAATATCTACATCTAATCTATTTCCCTAGCTTTCTTCCCAAGCCTTTGGTTGAATACCATAGGATATCCAACTCCATTTAGGGATATTTGTTCTATGCAAGTTTTTTGAATTCCAATCATCACAGAAAGATGTTAGAACCTTCGAAATGCAATTATCATATAGTGAAAAATTATTTTTGTGAGTTAAGTATAGGGAAGAGTCGTGTGCTGGCAGTGTGTCTGGCACGAATTTTCTGACAGCTGGAAATTGTGTGTACCAGCAAAGATTGTAGAAAAGCGTGTCCTGGCTAACCTCTTGCCAAGGGTGCCAAGATTGGTCATGTGCCTAGATAAGGTATGGACGTGTAAAAGGTCAATACTGTATAATGGTTTAGATAATCACGCCGAAAGTCGTGGGCCGGAGTGTCTTGAAACGGGCCGGCAGGGCTCAGTCAGTATCTTAGATAAGATCTGGAACAGAACATGAAGCATAGAAGCAGGGGTATCGAACAAAGGGGTCTAGAAGAAAAAAGAGGTGGCTTGAAAAGGAATTGACTTGATAGGTCGGTTACAAAATAATAGGGGAAGCCAAGTCTCCACCTAAATTAAGAGCCAAAGCAAATGGGGAAATGTGGAAGTGTGGAAGTGTGGGGAGGTGTAAAGATATAAAAGAGGTTTAAAATAGGGGATGAGAAAAGACAATTAGTGTCAATAGTTGATGATTCGGCCCTTCGCCTAATTATTGTGTATTGACGACAGTTATCAGTACCTGAAATACGACTAAAAAGAAATTGACGGAGTTATGAATACGCATTAGGAAAGATCTGCAGAGAAGCGAAGATAAGAAGAGAGGGGGGTAGAAAGTGTGTTCATGAATATGTAGATGCTTGTAAAAAGTATATCGTAGACGTAGATAATATCTAGAGTGTTTAGATCCCTTACTAATTAGGCATCCCAAGTCGTGTGACCAATAGCCTCGCCTCGGCAATAAAATTGACATAATTATGTAATCGTAAAACGTGGTGAGACTGTAGACCAGATGAGATGAGGTTACGAAGCTTAGATGGTCCATGTAGTGATCAATCATGGTAAGGTAATTGAATCTATGGCCTGATAAAGTGGTCATGACATACTCATACTATGTAACATCGTATTATCGGAACATGTCATAAATCAGGCCAGGTGACATTCCATAGATAGTGACAATGTCACCAATATTTCTTTTTTTAGATGAGCAAGTATAACGCAGTATAATTGAAAGACAATGATAGAAGAATGGAAGCGAATTGATCGTAGCTTCTTGCAAACTCTTTAACCCCTCTATCTCTCTATTATTTTCCATCTATTCCAATTGACTCCATCTAAATCTATGGTGTTCTGAGTCCCCCACCTTATCATTACGCTTCCCGTTTCAGAAAGCGCAATGTTCTGCTGAGCCGCACCCCTGAGATAAGGTATATACCCCCAATTGACTATCCATACCCCTAATACCACTCTATACCCCTTCTACCCCTTCTCTTGTATCACCCCACCATCCATCATCTATCAAACCTTTTTTTCTCCGTTTTCCGATAAGAATTAGCCAAGAAACAGCAATTTCTATTATCTGCACACCCCAAGAATAATCCTATAACTTGGCAGATGCATATCCAAGTATAAATACCTTCCAGAATCCCCCCAGATTTCCTAATTAATTAAAACATATATCTATGTCAGACGGTAAAGAAAAAGATACTTCTTCTTACCTTACACAAGATTCAGATTTTGAACCTTACAGACAAACCATTGAAAAATGTGCTGCTAGTTTTAAAGTTGATTTAAAAAATGGTCTTACAACATCTCAAGCTCAACAAATCCTTAAGGATTTTGGTGCTAACAATCTTGGTAAAGATCAAAAGATCAGTTACACAAAGATTTTAGCTCATCAAGTGTTTAATGCTATGATTTTAGTTTTAATCATTTCTATGATTATTGCACTTGCTATAAAAGATTGGATTTCTGGAGGGGTTATTGGATTTGTGGTATTTATTAATATCTTTGTTGGATTCATACAAGAATTAAAAGCAGAAAAGACTATGGGATCTTTAAGAAGTCTTTCAAGTCCAACTGCAAGAATTACAAGAGATGGTGATGACACTACCATCCCAGCAGAAGAAGTTGTACCAGGTGATATTGTTCATATTAAAGTTGGTGATACTGTTCCTGCTGATATTAGATTGATTGATACTATGAATTTAGAAACTGATGAAGCTTTATTGACCGGAGAATCTTTACCTGTTGTAAAGAATCATTTAGATGTTTATTCAGATTCAAGTGTAGATGTACCAGTTGGTGATCGTCTTAATTTAGCTTATAGTTCATCAGTGGTTTCTAAAGGTAGAGGTAGTGGTATTGTTATTGGTACAGGTTTACTGACTGAAATTGGTAAAATCGCTTCTTCTTTAAGAGGTGAAAATGGTATTATTTCAAGAGTTGATAAATCTAATAATAGAACTCCAAAAAAGAGAGAATATCCTGTTGCTTGGTCAAAAACTATCTACAACGTTATCTGTAATATTTTAGGTGTTAATGTCGGTACTCCTTTACAAAGAAAACTTTCATGGTTAGCTATTTTCCTTTTCTGGGTTGCAGTTATTTTTGCAATTGTTGTTATGGCATCTCAAAAATTCATTGTTAATAAGGAAGTTGCTATTTATGCTATTTGTGTTGCATTATCCATGATTCCATCTGCTTTAATTGTTGTTTTAACCATCACCATGGCTGTTGGAGCTCAAGTTATGGTTTCAAAACACGTTATTGTTAGAAAATTAGATTCTCTTGAAGCTTTAGGTGGTGTTAATGATATTTGTTCAGATAAAACTGGTACTCTTACTCAAGGTAAAATGATTGCAAAACAAGTTTGGATTCCAAATGTTGGTACTTATAGAGTTGATAATTCTAATGAAGCATTTAATCCAACAGTTGGTGAATTAGCATTTGCAAAATATTCACCAGTTTTCATTAAAGAAACTGATGAAGAAATTGATTACAGACCACATGGTGAAACTTTAAGTAAAAATCTTACTTCTTGGTTATACACTGCTACTTTAGCAAATATTGCAACTATTAATCAAGCTAAAGATGAAGAAAGTGGAGAAATTGTTTGGAAAGCTCATGGTGATGCTACTGAAATTGCTATTCAAGTCTTTTCAACAAGATTAAATTATGGTAGAGAAGATATTGTTGAACAAGAAGGATTTGAACATAAAGCTGAATTTCCTTTTGATTCTTCAATTAAAAGAATGTCTGCTATTTATTCAAAAGATGGAAATACTACTGTTTATACTAAAGGTGCAGTTGAAAGAGTTTTAGGATGTTGTACTCATTGGGTTGGTGGTCATCAACGTGATGAATTAGATACAAAAGATTACGATATTCAAGATACTGTTCCACTTACTGAAGCTGATAAAGAATTTATTGAAAGTAATATGAATGCCATGTCATCTCAAGGTTTAAGAGTTTTAGCATTTGCTAGAAGAGATATTACTAATGAAAATGTTGATACTACTAATAGAGAAGCCGTTGAATCTAATCTTATTTTCCAAGGTCTTATTGGTATTTATGATCCTCCAAGAAATGAAACTGCTGGTAGTGTTAAAGCTTGTCATAGAGCTGGTATTAATGTTCATATGTTAACTGGTGATCACCCAGGTACTGCTAAAGCCATTGCTCAAGAAGTTGGTATTATCCCATCAAATCTTTATCATTATTCCGAAGAAGTTGTTAAAGTTATGGTTATGACAGCAAGTGAATTCGATTCTCTTAGTGATGATGAAATTGATGCTTTACCTGTTTTACCATTAGTTATTGCAAGATGTGCTCCACAAACTAAAGTTCGTATGATTGATGCATTACATCGTAGAGGTAAATTCTGTGCTATGACTGGTGATGGTGTTAATGATTCACCATCTTTAAAGAAAGCTGATGTTGGTATTGCTATGGGATTAAATGGTAGTGATGTTGCAAAAGATGCTTCAGATATTGTTTTAACTGATGATAATTTTGCTTCTATTCTTAATGCTATTGAAGAAGGTAGAAGAATGGCTGCAAATATTCAAAAATTCGTTTTACAATTATTAGCAGAAAATGTTGCTCAAGCTTTTTACCTTATGATTGGTTTAGCATTTATTGATGAATCTGGTTTTTCTGTTTTCCCATTAAGTCCTGTTGAAGTTTTATGGATTTTAGTTGTTACCTCATGTTTCCCAGCTATGGGTTTAGGTCAAGAAAGAGCATCTGAAGATATTCTTGATCAACCTCCAAATAATAGAATCTTTACAACTGAAGTTATTATTGATATGATTGCTTATGGATTCTGGATGGCTGTTTCTTGTTTATTATGTTATGTTGTTATTGTCTTTGGTGAAGGTGATGGATATCTTGGAGTTGATTGTAATTCCAATAACGCCGATGCCGATGTTTGTGATTTAGTCTTTAGAGGTAGAGCAGCAGCTTTTGCAAATATGACTTGGTGTGCATTAATTTTAGCTTGGGAATGTGTTCATCCAACAAATTCATTATTTTATATGAGACAAGATACTGATCATCCATGGTGGAAACAAACTGCAATTGATTTATGGGGTAATCAATTTTTATTCTGGTCTGTTATTGCTGGTGTTGTAACAGTTTTCCCAGTTGTTTATATTCCAGTTATTAATGATAAAGTCTTTTTACATAAACCAATTGGTTATGAATGGGGGGTTGCAGTTGGATTTTCAATTTGTTTCTTTATGGGTGCAGAAGCATGGAAATGGTTCAAGAGATTGTATAAGAGAAGAATTAGTAAGAAAGCTCAAAATCCTGAATATGAATTAGAAAGAAATGATCCATTCAAGAGATACGCAAGTTTCTCCAGAAGTAATACAATGGATCCAAATTTGACAGTTTAAAAAAGTAAATAGGGACACCCAATGTCTAGAGGTCACTAACAGTTGAGTAATTACCCAACTGTTTAGAGGTCACTGGCCGTAGGGAAAAGATCCAACGTAGTGAGCTGTGCTCAATAATAGAGAATATATACATTTGTGAAGAAGGAATTCATTAGATCTTGAGCAGTCTATGAATTTCTACTGAATCTCTAGCCTCTTTTTGGTATGCTGGCTGGTGATGCCCTGTCGTTCTACTCCATATTACAAATACATTGTCTACATATCTATCACTACATTACACCTCTATAAATATCCACCAAAGAGTCCCTTTCCTCTCTATCTAAGTAATTGATTCTTTACCCTGAAATCTCCTCCCAAATGTTTAGTACTACCAAAGACCCTTATCAACCCTTCTTTAGTCTCCTTATCAATATCAATAACACTCACTGAAGTATTAAATGGTACTCGCAAATCACTCTCATCTAATCCCTCCTTTAACTTGTACCCCTTCTCTTTATATAAATAATTAAAATAACTAGTAAGTACACCCCCATGAGTACAAATTCCTACGTTCAAGTACTCATTAGAAATCGACTTCATGAAAATCTCTTCGACCTCTTTATCGACTCTGGCTCTCAACTGTGGTGCCTTCTCTCCCATATTTCTGAAATCTTCTCCATACTTTTCTAAAGCATCTTTAAGGTACATTCCTTGTACTATTCCCATTTCTCTTTCTCTTAAATTCGGAGTTACCTTAACAGGTATATTACCTTGTTTAGCTAAGATTTCATTGGCTGTGTTTGTACATCTAACCAAATCACTAGTAACAAAAGCATCAAGTTTAATGGACTCTAATTCCTCACCTACTTTTTTAGCTTGATCTAGACCGGTAGAGTTGATATCGACGTCTACATGACCTTGAAGGATCTTCTTGACGTTATGGTCTGTTTGGCCGTGTCTTATGAAGAAAACACGGAGGGTATTGGGGTTGGTGTTTGAAGTTAATTGGATTGTCATGTTGAAAAATGGTTAAAAAGTGGTTGCGAAATGAGACGAGGAAGTGGGGGAGTTGATTGAAGGTGGGAGAGGGGCCATAGGAAAAAATGGAGGGTGGTAGTAAATTATGATAGTATGATAGCGAGTGGTGATGGTGGGAATGTTAGACTCTTCAGGGTAGTTTCTTGTGAAAATCAATGGTGTTTAGAGTTAGTGTTCCCATTCTGAGTCATATTGTCACGTGAGACAGATAAGAGTCAATTCCTCTACTGTCTGTGATTTGTCTATGCACTGTATTTTTATTGTTTTTTACTATAATTCACTCCCTACCCAGTCTCCATCACTCTCCGTTTCCCCCTCTCCATCCTGATATCCCATATTTATTCTATCTACAAACTATACCATGCATTCACCCTATTTTTCTTCCTTTTTTCTCTTCTCTACCTCATCTCTTATCTCCCTTAACACATCTCTCTTCATCTTATACCCATGCTCCTCCGCAGGATACTCCTTACCCAACTCCCTCTTGTATTGTTTTAAACCTCCTACTGCCATCTCATACAAGTTCACATACTCCTTTACAAACTTCAGCTTTGAACTGTCCCTATCTCCATTCATCCCTAACATATCAGCCATCACCAAAACATGTCCAGAACATGAAGGACCTGCTCCAATTCCAATTGTTGGAATTGATAAATTCTCAGTTATTATCTCTGCTAACTTATTTGGTATACACTCTAATACTATACTAAACACACCTGCTTCTTGTAATGCCAAACAATCCTCATAAATCTTAATCCCACTCTCAACACTATTCCCTTGTAATTTGAATCCACTCAATGTATGATGTCTTTGTGGTGTTAATCCAACATGTCCCATAACTGGTATACCAGCATTTACAATTCTTGAAACTATTGGTACTACTTCTTTACCACCTTCAAGTTTAACTCCTTGGACACGTCCTTTTTGAACCATTTTAATCGCTGTCTCTAAAGCTTGATTTGATGAGATCTCATATGATCCAAATGGTAAATCTGCTATAAGAAGAGATTTTTGATTACCTCTACTTACAGCTTTAACATGATAAAGAAACTCATCTAGGCTGATTTCATTAGTATCCTCATATCCAAGAGCGACCATTGCAAGAGAATCTCCTATTAAAGAAATATCAATTTCGGCTTTTTCTGTAAATTTTGCAGTAATAAAATCATGAGATGTTACCATTGAGATTGGTTTTTTTTGTTCATAGAGTTGATGGATAGTTGATATGGTATTACGTGTTGGTTCATGCTTGAAGGACAGTAGAACGGGAGAAGAACGAGAAAGTCTCCGTAAAAACTGGTGGTTTATAAGGTTTTTCATAATCATGGTGATGAGGTCCGAGGTGAAAAATGGAGAAAATATACGAGGGACGAATGTCGTGCGAGATGGACCGAGGGGAGATGAGATTGGGCGAAAGATGGGGCGAGCGTCGTGGTAGAACAGCCCGGATCGTAGGATTGTGGGACTGGATATGCTACTCAATTATGTTGCAAAATCTTCACACTACTCATCTTGTATACTGGTTCTTGTATACTAATTCTCGTATGTTGGCATTATTCCTATGACTCTTCTTCTTAGTTCTACAGTAAACCTTGTACCACACTCTAGAACTGTTTCCTTGGTTTGATTTCTTCTGTAATGTCTCTCTCAGTATTACTACTCCTTCTGAACTAATCCCTCCGGTGCTCTCATATTGCTATTTGTCCGATGTGTGTAGTTTCTCTTCTCGATCCCCTGTCCTCCTTTATCTTCATTGTATCAATCCTCTATTCTGTAACTCTTTGATTACCATTAAATCTTCTAATTGCTGCATAACCCCAGGTATCCAAATCACCAATTTACTACATCATTACGAGATAGTATCACCAGATCCACTCATCCCAAAACAATTCTAATTCACTGTGACTTACGTCAATCCATCCAAAAACACTCTTTTTTCTAAAACACCTTATCCCTATCTACAATTGCTCGATCCTGCATATGACTTACTGTATCATAAACTATAATCTATTTATAACTACACACCCATCATTTCCTATCTCGATTGATCCTTTATTGCTCTGATACTCTCCGGGTATTCCACCTCGTCATTTCCCATTTCTTGTTCCCCCAGCTCAACCACCCCTATCTCTTATCACTCGGCAATAAAACCAAATTATCTCCGCGAGTGAAAAATTTCATCACCATGCCTTCAATCGATTCCTCCTTCAAAATGAACCATACCTGCTTTAGGGTTAAGGATCCAAAAGCCTCAATCAAATTCTATGAAGACAACTTTGGTATGAAGTTCATTAAAGAAATTCATAACGATTCTTATTCCTTATATATGATGAATTTTGAGACTCCAGCTAATGAAAAATTATTATGGAGTGAAAGAGAAGCAGTATTGATCTTTTATCATACCCACGGAACCGAATCCGATGATTCATTCAGTGTCTCTAGTGGTAATGGAGATCTTAAAGGATTCGGACATATCTGTATTAGTGTTGATAACATCGAAGAATGTGAAAAAACTCTCTTATCTAATGGTGCAAAATTCCAAAAAAAATTATCTGATGGTAGACAAAAAAACATTGCTTTTGTGTTAGATCCTGATGGATATTGGGTTGAATTAGTTGAACACAGATACAATAAAGTTGAAGGTAAAACTGATTTATCCACTTATAAGCTTAATCATTCAATGGTTAGAGTTAAAGATCCAAAAGCTTCACTTAAATTTTATCAAGAAGTTTTAGGATTCAAACTTATTGCTAGAGCTGATTTTGAAGGTGCCAAGTTTACCTTATATTTCTTAGGATATGATGATAGTAATGTTGAAGCTGGATCTATTGAAACAGTCTTAAGACATTCTAAAGAGTCATTGGTTGAATTGACTCATAACTGGGGTACTGAAGATGAAGAAGATTTTAGCTATTATAATGGTAATGATGTTGGAGAAGGAAAAGTACAAGGGTTTAAGAATATTTGTATTTCATGTAAAGATGCTGGTAAATTTTGTGAAGAGTTAGATAAAGAAGGAGTTGATTGGGTTGAAAAATGGAGTGGTAGAAGTGCTTATTTAAGAGACCCAGATGGATATAGTATCAAGGTTATTGGTAGTGATCTTGCAAAGTTGTAGCAATGAATGAATACAAGAGTTGTCTAACTGTAGATTTTTTTTAGTACTAATTTTATAACTACACCAAATTTTGCAAGTACACGAAAAAACTCAGGTCCCACCCACCCATTTTGTCAAAACCAAAAGTGACATTAATTTTTTTGGCAACAATAATCAATTGTGACAGGGAGATGGTGTATAGTTTTGGATTGGTAATAGAATTTGTTGGGACATATATATCAATAAATGAACGAAAATCCCATTAATCAGAGGTCTGGATAATATATGTTTTACTGAAGAAATAAGATAAATCAAGCAGAAAAAAAGGATAGAAAACAACAGACGATAATACTGGGTTAACTAGTTATACCATTGGCCAAGCACATCTTACACATCTCTCTGCACTCTCTTTACCTCCTGCTTTACAGCCGTTCGTTTATTCCGCCGCACTAGCAACCAACCTAGGTTGGTTAGATCTACTTACTAATTACTAGTCATACATGGTCACCTCTCCAACTACTCACTCTCGTCTATTCTCCCCTAATCATCCATATCATTCCTATCCACCCTAGCCTCCCAGTCACTCTACTCACTCTATTACTAATAAATCTAGACTTATTCTTATTACCGATCGGCCACAATTTCGTAATCACACGCTCTGCTCACTCAAAACTTCGATGGACCTCACTATATTAATCATCACATTTGTCTTTATATATTTTATGTTAAATATCCTCAAAAGACAATTTACAACAAAAATGGTATCTCCTCAAACAACCCAAAAAGTCCAAAGTTTAATCAAAGAAAATGCTGTCTTCGTAGCATCAAAATCTTATTGTCCTTACTGTTCAGCAACTAAAAATCTTCTTAAAGGTATCACAACTAAAGCTCATATTATTGAATTAGATGAATTGTCTGATGGTGGTGAAATCCAAGAAGCTCTTTATGAATTAACTGGTCAAAGAACCGTACCAAATGTATTTATTGGTGGTGAACATATTGGAGGTAATTCTGATCTTCAAGCTTTAAATTCTAAGGATTTATTAGAACCAAAGATTAAGGCTGCTTTGTAGTGTATAGAAATAGATGTAGAGAAAACGTAGAGAAATGTAGGAATGGAGAGAGTATGTGTGTAGAGGATTGTATGGAAGATTTACAAGGAACCACTTCTCTTGATTTGTCCAGATCTTTGAATTAATGTAGGCCGATTCCTAGTCTCATGGGGACCATCTGTAGCTCTTTATGAAGACTTCATATATTAGTCCCGTGTCAATATTCTGAATGTAAGACATCCTCATTATAGTAAGATAAATTTACACTGTATATCTCCACAGATTATTTTATATTTACGATTTTCGCCAATTTTGCAGCCAAGGTGAAGGAAAGAAAAATTAGGGAGTTAATACCAAGAGAAAAAATACAGACAAAAAAACACCTAAACTATACATACAACATCCCTAGGACTCTTTTATCATCATTTCCACCATCAATACCCACTACCCTAAACCTCTACAAGTCCCTGATCTCAATCGCACTTTGTCCAAAATTTTTCATGTCTAACATAAATCTTCAACTCCGTCAAGCAGTCCCATCTATAGACCCAGTCGTGGCAGACTACGCAGTAGGATATATTCAACATGTCTCTAATTCAACCGAAGACATTGTCCTCAGTCAACAAGTCAATATCGATGAAGAACTCAACTATATAAAATCTCTTCTCATAAATGCTGGAGGTAAAGATGAGATGGTTGCAAATCTTACAAATAAACTTATAACTGATTTAACTAAAAAATTACAAGATAATTTAGCCAAATTAGAACTTACAGGTGATACATCCAAAAGACTTCTTGATATCAACCTTCTTAAACAAAATAATAGTAAAAGAGATATTAATTCTTCACTTGCACTTCTTAATGCCAGTAGTGATATTGAACATGCTGGTAGACAAGTTGAAAGTAGAGTTGATAAGAAGAAGTTGGAGAAACAAGAAAGAAAGATTGCTAAGAAAGTTGCTAAAAGAAATAATCAATTTGTTAAATATGAAGCAAGTAAACTTTTGAATGAAAAGAAAGATGAAGATTATGATTCATTCTTTCTTGAGATTAATCCAATGGAATTTGATGGTAGTGGAGGTAAATCTAAAGATATTAAGATTGAAAATTTCGATTTATATGTTGGAGAAGCACAAAGAATTTTAAGTGATGCAACATTAACATTAAGTTATGGTAGAAGGTATGGTTTAGTTGGACAGAATGGTATTGGTAAATCCACCTTATTAAGAGCTTTAAGTAGAAGAGAACTTAATATTCCAAAACATATCACAATTCTTCATGTTGAACAAGAAATTCGTGGTGATGATACCCCAGCAATTCAAAGTGTTTTAGATGCAGATGTTTGGAGAAAAACACTTCTTCAAGAAGAGACCAAAATTAATGAAAGAATTGCAGAAATTGAAAAACTTCGTTCAGAATTTGAAGAAGAAAGTCAAGAAGTTAAAAAACTTGATAATGAAAGAGATGATTTAGAAAATCATTTACTTGGAGTTACAGAGAAATTAGAAGATATGGAAAGTGATAAAGCCGAAAGTAAAGCAGCTGCTATTTTACATGGTCTTGGATTTACTACAAAGACTCAAACCCTTCCAACAAAACAATTTTCTGGTGGTTGGAGAATGAGATTATCATTAGCAAGAGCACTTTTTTGTCAACCTGATTTATTATTATTAGATGAACCATCAAATATGTTGGATGTTCCATCTATTACCTTTTTAGCAAATTATTTACAAACTTATCAATCAACAGTATTTGTTGTATCGCATGATAGAGCATTCTTAAATGAAGTTGCAACTGATATAATTCATCAACATTCTGAAAGATTAGATTATTATAGAGGATCTAATTTTGATTCATTCTATGCTACTCGTGAAGAAAGAATTAAAAATCAAAAAAGAGAATATGAATCTCAAATGGCTTATAGACAACATCTTCAAAGTTTTATTGATAGATTTAGATATAATGCTGCAAGAGCAGCAGAAGCTCAAAGTCGTATTAAGAAATTGGAAAAATTACCAGTTTTAGAACCTCCTGAAGATGATAAAATTATTACATTTAAATTCCCTGATCCAGATTCTATAAGTCCACCAATTTTACAATTATCAGGAGTTACATTTGGATATAATCCAGAAGATTTACTTTTGAAAAATGTTGATCTTGATGTTCAATTAGATTCAAGAATTGCTATTGTTGGTGGTAATGGTACTGGTAAAACCACATTATTAAAACTTTTATTAGGTCAATTAAGTGCACTTCAAGGTGATGTTAATAGAAATGGTAGATTAAGAGTTGGATATTTTGCACAACATCATGTTGATTCAATGGACTTAACTCTTAGTGCAGTTAGTTGGATGTCAAAAACTTTCCCTGGTAGATCAGATGAAGAATATAGAAGACATTTAGGATCTTTTGGTATAACAGGTTCTTTAGGTTTACAACAAATGCAATTATTATCTGGGGGTCAAAAATCTAGAGTTGCATTTGCTGCTTTATGTTTAAATCAACCACATATCTTAGTTCTTGATGAACCTTCAAATCATTTAGATACTCAAGGTTTAGATGCTTTAAGTGATGCTTTAATAAATTTCCAAGGTGGTGTTCTTATGGTATCCCATGATGTTGCAATTATTGATAAGGTATGTAATGAGATTTGGGTAACTGAAGATCAATCGGTGACTAAATTCAGAGGTTCAATTAATGATTATAAGAAAGATATATTGAAACAAGCTGATAAGGCTGGGGTTGTTAGAAAGCATTAATACACACACACACACACACACTACTCTTTTTCTATACTCTTTTTCTATACTCCTTATACACACACTCTCGCTACTCACTCACTACTCCACATCTCATCTCATTCATGTCGTTTCGAAAACTAAAAATAGCAGGTGGGCTAATAACCTTCTATGCTTCAACTGAAGCCTATCTCCACCTTAAAACCCAACAATTAATCCGGTCCAGAAAATCTCAACTTGAAAATGCTTCATTACAAGACTCTCAAGATATCGATGTCCTGAAATTTAAATCTGCAACTGTAGCTGGTATGTTTATAAATCCTTTTGAAGAGTACAGGCCACAAACAGGTTTTGAATTCATGTTTGTAAGGGTCATGGAGTTGGTCGAGAGTTTTTACGGGAACAAAATCGAGTTACATGATGATGCTGGAGATCACCATACTGTCGAAGACCATTTAGAGGTATATAAGCCGGACTTGGAGATGTACAGACGGAATAGTATGAAAATACAGGGAGATTCTGCAGCCCCCACTATAACATCATACATATTCTCATCACTTTCGTCCCTTTCACCGTCATCCTCCCCCCTCCTATTCTCTTGGTTAGGTCAATCTTGCTCTCTTGTACAAATCTCAGGGATCAACTTCCTTACTGACCCTATACTAAGCGATCACCTTCTCTCTCCTCATGTTGGACCTAAACGTCTAACCAAACTGCCAATGTCTTTTGATGATATTCTTTATGCTACCAATAATAATCTAAACTTCATCTTAGTGTCACATGATCATCCTGATCATCTTGAAAATGATCTTATTCCTAAATTCGGTAATAATTCCTTTTGGATTGTACCACTTGGGCTTAAAAAGACATTTTCTCGTAAAGGTGTTTTCAAAGTAATTGAAATGGATTGGTGGGATAAAGTCAATTTGAATGAATATCTTGACCCAAAAATTAAAGATCAATATGATATCGTTTGTGTACCTTCAATGCATTGGAGTGGTAGGTATGTACTTGATGCCAACTTTTCTCTCTGGTGTTCGTATATTATTCAAAAGAATGGTAAAAGTGTATTTTATCATGCTGGAGATACTGGATATTCTAAAGATCTTTTCGAAGTAATTGGGAAGAAATATGGTCCAATTAATATGTCTCTTTTACCTATTGGACAATACTGTCCTTCATGGCATCAAAAACCAAGACACATATCACCACAAGAGTGTCTTGAGATATGTAGACAAACCCAGAGTAAGTATATGATGGGAGTTCATTGGGGAACCTTCAAGTTGAGTAGCGAACCTATCTTAGAGCCAAAGAATCTCTTGAGTAAATTAAGTAGAGGATTGAAGAAGGAAGATTATTATAAGGCCCCAGAATTTGGAACAACGTATGTAGTGGATATAGATAAATAGAGGACGATCTAGAGTCCAGAGTGGAACTTATGTAGTGGATATATAGATAGAGGACGATCTAGTGTATAGGGCCCAGATTTTAATCTAGTGTAGAGTGGACTCACAACTAACACCCTACTTCTTCTTCTTCCCGATCCCCATTCTTCTCTTACTTTTATTCACTATTTACATCACCTCACATCACTCCTCATTTTCTACTCAATTCCTCTATTCTTCTTCTTTGACTCATCATCATAGCTCTCTCGTACATCAAGAACTCTGAGTCACTTCTAATGACAGAACCAATAGACATAAATAAACCAAAAGTTCCAACACTTCCCATAATATATTGACCTAAAGTTCTCATTACCCCATTTGGACCAGCACCATTTTGTAAAATAGAAAAACCTCCGAATAAAACACCAACACATACACCTACTGTACTACCCATCAAAGCACCCATTTTGAACTTATCAAAATTCGATGGTTGTTGTTGAACATATCTTTGTTGCTGAACTGGTGGCATTGAAAAATTTGATTTCTCGATATCAAAATCTCGCGATCCAATAGCGAGCATCTCTTACCACCATGGGTTCAACAACTTCAAAACCTGATAAAAAAGTATTTACTCCTCAAGCACCAATTGATTTCAGTGCTCTGTTTTTGTCCCAGTTAGAAAATTCAAGTGAAAGTGATTATTCAAGAAGTCAAAATACTGAAAAATATATTCAAGATAGAGTTCAAAATGAAATTTCAAAATTAGAAGCTCAAGCTTTAAAACAATTTAAAGATACTACTGATGGGGCCATTTTAACAGGTCAAGAAAACGGGGGGATTTCTGTGCCAGCAAGCAGTGAAAAAGTTCAATATTTAAAGGAGTTGATGCAAAAAAATTTGGAGTTATCAAAAGTAGAGATCAGTGAAGATATTAAAAAGAATAGAGAAGGGGTTATTAAGTGTTTAAAAGAGAACTCAGGTAAGTCTTTGAACTGTTGGGATGAAGTTGTTAAGTTTAATGAGTCAGTCAGAGATTTATAGGGAGAGAGAGATTAGAGGAGAGTAGAATAGAAGAGTAGAAAATATACGAAACGTTGAATGTGTGAGGAATAGGACAGGGTGTAGGGTCTGGGATGTAGGGACTGGGCACACGGTCAGCGTGATGATGGGGGTTATACTGGGGTAGAGTTGGTACAGTGAAGTAGGAATCGAATAACAGAAAGGTGACAGAAAAGTGACAGAAAAGTACACAGGGAAATAGTGTTATGGGTTCAAGAATAGACAAGAATGGGTAGGGAGTAGAACAGTACTTGTTTCTCCCTATCACTCGATCTTACTCATCAGACCTCGACTACTGTCAGATCGTATAGTGGCTTCTCCTGTATTCTCTACTTACTCTATACTTGTTAGACCCACGGTCTAACGTCAAATAGTGGGGTGTACGTCAAATAGTGGGGTACGAAATAGTCTAATCCATCCCACTAGCCCTATACACCAACAACAAAGCACTATCACTCTCTCCACCTCCTGACAACTGCTCAATTCTCTCCCTATCAACCTTACTAACCTTATCATCATTAAACCTAAACCATTGATCACCTTCTAAATCATTTTCATCTTGTGCAAAACATTGATAATGTCCACTATCAGCACTTGATCCTTGATGAGTTATAACTGACTTTAATTTATAAACACTTGAAGGGTTTTCATTCAATTCATCAACCTCTTTATCAAATCCATGCTCTTTTAATAACCCATTAAAATCATCCTCAAATTTGGATTTAATTGATACCAATTTCATTTTTTCTTCTTCTTGTTGTTCTAAAGGATTTTTACCTTTACCATCTTTTTTACTTTTCTTGAAATCTCTGACTAATTCTTCGTTATTTTTTTCGATTTTTCTTAAATCATCTCTAAATTTGGTTTTACTCAGTTTAATCAGTTCATCTAACATTTCTGCTATATCTAATTCAAATGGGAATTGAACTTTTCTAAGAATCTTACTCTTTTTTTGTGTATCTCTTCTCCAATAGAATCTAACAAAATGAACAATAAGATATTTTGGAGTTCTAATAATTTTTTTACTGATTTCATATTCTGCATCTTGTCCAAGAGTTTCATTTCTTTTGGTAAGATTTTCTTTTAATCCATTTAATAATCCGTCTCTTAAGAAGTTGGTTTTGATGTCAATATGACACATTAATTTCATAGATTCTTCATTCCCAATAACGTGTTCTTCTGATGGTAATGATAAGCACTTTGTATCAGTTTTGAACTCAAGATTAAATGAATCTTTCTTTTGAGTAGATTCAAGTAAAACGTTCAAGATTTGTGAAAAACTTTCTTCTGCATCTTGTTGCTTATGGAATCCTCTATTATCAGTTTCATTGAATTGGGGGAAATTGTTCCTGAAAGAAGTTAAAAAAAGAGTTGGATTAATTTTTTCTTGCTTTTTTTCCATCATTTCAAACAATTTTTTTAATGAAGAAATGAAAGGATTTGGTGAATTTATTGATGATAATCCTTGTTTAAGATCTGGGATTCTATAAAGGGATTGTAAGGAACTATTAAGATAACAGGTATTACCGAGGTTAATAAGACCTGAAGGATCTTCAGATACTTGAACTAATTGGTTTTTATTGAGATCTTCTAGAAATACTTGTTTAGGAATTTCAATAGAATTGATGGTATTATTTGGAGTACCTAAAACCATAATTGGTTGAGAGAAGGTGAGGGATGATACAATTACATCATCTGTAAGTTTACCGCCTTTGATAAGGATTTTTTGTTTATCTATTGGGATAGATGTGATTTGTTGAATTTTTTGTTTAAATTCAAGACCTGTATCAGTGGGTGAAAGGTCAATAGGGTGAATTTTACCAGCGTTTTTGATTTGGACTAATGTTAGTTGGGTTAGTTTAGAAGAAAGACAGCTTGGGTGAGACTGGTGGTGGGTCACATACTGGCACAGTGTGTATGGCCTGTCCACATTGCTTCCCATCTTTTCTAAGCTTAGCAATTTCTTATAAAATGAAAGCACCGAGTCTTTACCCTCACCATGACCATTGGAGGATTTCTTTTGATTGATCTGAACCCTTTCTTGTTACTTCCTCTAGTCGACTAGTCTCTGGTCTCTTTCTGTTCGTCTTTCTCTGGTTCTGTTACATACCTGTAAATGACATGAGTGGCAATTATCGCGTACAGTTATTACGATGGGACGAGTGAGACTGACGGGACGGTGAGGCTGGGACCAGACAAACTGGGGACTGGACTGGGGACTGGACTGGGGACTGGACTGGGGGAGAGAGAAGAGTAGGGTGGGCGTATGTCGTAGAGTAGAGGATACTGTAACGATGACTGTAAAGGTCACCGTGGAGATTTCTGTAGAGATTTCTGTAGAAATAGTGTACAGATGAAATACTTAGAGAATAGTGTAGGAATCACTGTAGAGTGGTGTAGAGATCACTGTAGAGTGGTGTAGAGATCACTGTAGAGTGGTGTAGAGATCACTGTAGAGTGGTGTAGAGATCACTGTAGAGTGGTGTAGAGATCACTGTAGAGTGGTGTAGAGATCACTGTAGAGTGGTGTAGAGATCACTGTAGAGTGGTGTAGAGATCACTGTAGAGTGGTGTAGAGATCACTGTAGAGTGGATGTAGAGTGGAGAGTGGATGTAGAGTAAATTACCAAGAACAACCATAGACACCTGAAAACACAGTACTGTATAATCCAGGCTACAGTAATTAGAGTTATTGATCTTGAGCCTAAAACCAGTGTACATTTCCATCTATACTATGAACGATTAACAACAAGATTATATCCCATATTTGCAGCATAAGCTAACCCATCATAAACCTTAAAAAATACTGATGGTCCATTTAATCTAACATCACCAGATCTATCAAACCATTCCCTTTGTGGTTCTAAAGAAGCCAGAATTAAAGCTGCCTTCTTTTCAGTAAATGGAGGATATCTTGATTTCAAAGCAAAATCATTCCATAAAGCTTGTTCAATTGTAGTTCTTTCATGAGTAAAAGCTCTAAACGAATAAAATCCATGATATGAACCAGTACCTGAATTACCTATTCCTCCAAATGGTGCATTTGGTAATGCTACATGAACAAGGGTATCATTAATAATTGTACCACCAGAACGAAGAAATGTTAAGATTGTATCGATTTGTGAATTCTTACTTCTAGATGTTGCCCCTCCTGTAAAGATATATTGAGCTAATGGACAATCATGACTTTGAATAATCTTCTTAAGAGTACTTTCTAAATCTGTATAAGTAAGAATTGGAAGAACTGGTCCAAAGTTTTCTTGTCTCATAGTTGAATCATTGAATTTAACATTAGAAATAATTGTTGGAGAGATATGTCTTGTTGGTTCATGGAATTCACCTCCAAAAACAATATCACCTTCTGATTCTTCAATTGTCTTTTTCAATCCAACATATGCTTTATCATGAATCATATGAGTCCAATCTGCTTCACTTGATAAATCTGGATATAAAATCTTTGCTTGTTCAACTAATGCCTTAGTTAACTTCTCCTTAACACTTTCATGAACTAAAAGATAATCTATAGCTACACAAGTTTGACCAGCATTACTAAATGTACCCCATAAGATTCTTTTGGCAATTGTTGGTAATTGAGAATCTTTAACATCATCTAAAACAAATCCAGGAGATTTTCCTCCTAATTCTAAAACTGTTGGAGTTAAAGTTTCTGCTGCTTTTTTAGCAATAATCTTACCAACCATTGTTGATCCAGTATACATGATTTTATCAAATTTTTGATTCAATACTTCAGTGGTTTCAGGAATTGCTCCATTAACAATATAAAAAATATTTGGATCTAACCAATCGCTTAAAAGTTCTGTTAAAAGTTGAGAGAAGTTTGGAGTTGATTCTGGTAACTTCAAAACAAAGTTATTACCTCCAGAAATAGCACCTACAATTGAAGAAACTGATAAAAGTAAAGGATAATTAAATGGTGCAATAACTAACACAGTACCAAAAGGAATTCTTTCTATATAAACTGGTTGGGTTGCAACATTAATTGGAAGATCACTAACAGGTTCAGGACGAGACCATTTATGTAATGATCCGATAGTATGTAAAATTTCACCTAAAAGAACATTGACTTCTAAAGCTTTAGTTTCAAATGGTGATCTATAGAAATCTTTACTTAAAGCTTCACAGATAAGATCTTGATTGTCTTTGATGGCAAAGTAGATGTTTCTAAGTTGGTTGATTCTAGCTTGAATTGGGTGAAGGGTATGGGATTCATGGAAATTATCTGTTAATCTTTTAACATTAGGGGCAATATCTTTAATTGGAGTATATTTCAATACACCTGAATTATTTGGTGAATGAACTGTAGTAGAGGATTTAAGAGATTCTGTACCGAGTCTTATTTCCTGTTTGGCTTGTTTGGTACCTTGAGTAGTACCATTGGATTGGGTAGATTTCTTTTCACTTGACATTGAAGTTTAAGATTTTTTTTTCACGTCTGGGGTTGGGTGGTTTATATACTTCGCACTGTCTTGTGAAAATGGGGTAGAGTAATGTGAAAAGTGATGTGGGGAGATGTAAGATACGGTGGCAAAAGTAGATCGGATATGGGGGAGAGGGTATGGAGCTTGGAGATATGAGTAAGTGGAGGGGTATATTGAGAGGAGTGTGAAATAAGAGGGGGTGGAGTTATTGATGATTTAGCGATGGCCTTTTAATTGCTGCAAATTATCATGCAACCAGCGTTCATAGTTTCTCTGTAATCATTTGTCTTGTTTAAAATATCTTGGAATCTTATTCCGAGATCAAGGTATGTTCGAGTTGCTTTTAATTCTTTTTTTCTCTCTTTTTTGGGGCTTTTTTGACTTTTTATGTTTTTGGAGAGGGGCTTTCTTACGCAGGATTGGCTGGATTTAAAAACCTTCGATATGACCTTTTTCATTCATTTAAAAGCTTTATTATATGCATACACTCATCCTCTTTTCGATGTAGTGCTCTATTTTTGTCTATCACGTCTGGTCTCCGAGATATTTGAAATTTTTCTATTTCAAATTTTGATTGAAAATTACCTGCATAATTTTCATCTTCAACAACGGGCGTGTGGTCTAGTGGTATGATTCTCGCTTTGGGTTTCCAAGCATGCGAGAGGCCCTGGGTTCAATTCCCAGCTCGCCCCCTTTCTTTTTTGGAAATTTTTCCTATTGAATAATTTTCGGAAATCCATCTATTTTTTTTATTGGGTTTATTTTTTTGCATGACTTTAACTTTAATCTCTTTCATCTCAACGTTTATGATAATTAGTAAAAAGAAATTAAACTCTAATTTGTGAAATTCGCAAGACTGAATTATAACTCGGAAGAGAGATTTTTTCGGGAAGTGAAGGGATGGATTAGGTAGGGAGAGGGAGAAAAGACAAGAAAGAAACCAAAAGTGGAAACAGTTTATAGTACCAAGCAATTAGTAAGCAGAGACCAGTTTCAAAGAATAGTAGAGGCTGAAAAATCGATGGTAGCCGTTCATGGAGACTCACAGAAAATTAACTCGGATTTAAGTATTTTCTTAGTGATGAGGTAGGTGAAACACCAGAAGTCTAAAATTTACACAAAAAGATACCACTCTAGATATCCGTAAATAGAATCTTCAATACAATATACAACTAGTTTATTATCATGAACACCCTTAATCTAAGCCACTGATAACAAGCAGTAGTTCTTCTCATTCTCATATCAAATCTCATACTCGTGCTTATATAATCAATTGACTGATGCAGAAATTTAACACCACCACTTACAAGCTACCAGTTTCTAAATAATCCAGATCACTTTATCCATTACTAATACGTCTTCTTCTGGACCCTTTCATCTTAAATATTAGTCACCAAAGGTTCTATAACCTTCTTATCAATGAGATATTAAACCGGATAAAACCACTCGGAATTTAATACCAAAAAAGGGAACAAGTGCCGAATAAAGCCCGCGTTGAAAATTTCAAACGGAAAACTATAAAAGGACAAAAGTTGCTAAATATATTATACAATGTCTACAGTAGGAAAAGTATGTATCAATTGAATTGATTTTATGATTAGATAAGGTTTAAGAATTGATTGTTTTTA
This sequence comes from Yamadazyma kanchanaburiensis, assembly GCA_030555785.1. NCBI lineage: Eukaryota > Fungi > Ascomycota > Pichiomycetes > Serinales > Debaryomycetaceae > Yamadazyma > Yamadazyma kanchanaburiensis. The sequence continues at coordinate 85,713 of JANIVJ010000009.1, read as the reverse complement.
TGTACCTGCATATCTATATACCCCAGTGGTTATACTAACATTAGACAATCACTTGTAAAGCAGCAGTTGCTTGGGAAGCAGGTAAACCATTAAGTTTAGAAGATATCGAAGTTGAAGCTCCAAAAGCTCATGAAGTCAGAATTAAGGTTCTTAATACTGGTGTTTGTCATACAGATGCTTATACTTTAAGTGGAGTTGATCCAGAAGGTGCTTTCCCAGTTATTTTAGGACATGAAGGTGCAGGTGTTGTTGAAAGTGTTGGTGAAGGTGTTACCAATGTTAAAGTTGGTGATCATGTTGTTGCTCTTTATACACCAGAATGTGGAGAATGTAAATTCTGTAAATCTGGTAAAACTAATTTATGTGGTAAAATTAGAGCTACTCAAGGTAAAGGTGTTATGCCAGATGGAACTTCAAGATTTAAATGTAAAGGTAAAGATCTTTTACATTTTATGGGATGTTCAACCTTTTCTCAATATACAGTTGTTGCTGATATTTCAGTTGTTGCAGTTAATCCAAAAGCTGGTTATGATAAAACTTGTTTATTAGGATGTGGTATTACTACTGGATATGGTGCAGCTACCATTACTGCCAATGTTCAAGAAGGTGATAATGTTGCAGTTTTCGGTGCCGGATGTGTTGGATTATCAGTTGTTCAAGGAGCTGTTCAAAGAAAAGCCAATAAAATTATTATGGTTGATATTAATGATAAAAAGAAAGAATGGGCTGAAAAATTCGGTGCTACTGATTTTATAAATTCAAATAATTTACCAGAAGGTGTTACAATTGTTGATAAATTAATTGAAATGACTGATGGAGGATGTGATTATACATTTGATTGTACTGGTAATGTTAATGTTATGAGAAATGCCTTAGAAGCATGTCATAAAGGATGGGGTGTTTCAGTTGTTATTGGAGTTGCAGCTGCTGGTAAAGAAATTTCAACCAGACCATTCCAATTAGTTACTGGTAGAGTATGGAAAGGTGCAGCATTTGGTGGTGTTAAAGGTAGAAGTCAATTACCAGGAATTGTTGATGATTACTTAGAAGGTAAATTAAAGGTTGATGATTTTATTACCCACAGACATCCATTAGATAAGATCAATACTGCTTTTGAAGATATGCATAAAGGTGATTGTATTAGAGCTGTTATTGAATTATAAAGTTGGGAACTGGAATCTATAGATTCTGGGAAGTTTATAGTTGACCTGAGTCGTTCTAGGTTATAAATAGTAATAAAAGAGTTGAAAAGAATGGGACTGTAGAGAATACCACCCCGGGATCTCTTACCTCTTCGAGAATTCTTTGGATACTTTACTTCCTTTAAGTAACTCTCATATTTACCGAGTAACACCAGAACATTTACCATTAATTCTATACAGTTGTTTGGTAATCCATCGTCTCTCCCAGGTATTACCCAGCCCCAGTCTTCTCCCTCCCCCCCTCTTCCATTTCTCTAGTTGTATCGTAGATTAATCCTAAAACAGAGACTATATGCAGGATAAATTGGGGTAAAAGCGTTTTAGGAGATCTCCCAAACAACTCAAAGAAAGGGGAAAGGAGAAGAAGGATAATAACACAATATACACCAACATATTGTATCATCTCTTATCTACAAGCATCTCCAGAGATTTTCTACACTTAAAGTTAGATTCTCATTCCAAGAATCTCATCCTAATATACCCGTAGTAGGGATTAGAGAGAAATCAAAAACACCCGTAAAAGTGTAGAAAAACTATAGACATACTATTTCTTGTACTCCGAGCCGACCCCTAACCTCATCTATTACTCAGCTCTTTTATCTATTAATATATCTCAACACCAAAAAATGGTACTCCGGGAATCAGATACTCCGAAGATCTGAAACGAGGGAGACAAAATATACAACCAGAAGAGAACCAACGAGCAATAAACACCAGTTGTCAAGCCTAGGGCCAAACACAAACTATTCTATACACCACCCCTTTGTTCCAAACCTCCCAGTCCATCTCGGACCCTAATATAGTCAATTGTCTCCGCACAATCGGGTCCGCTAAATCCCCCATTTTCATTGGCCAGTCCTCGCAGTCAAATCAACGCTTTCAAGTCCGAATAAATTTTTTTTTTCAAAACCCACTCATAATGTTTAGACAATTAACTCAAAAGAATTTGATCCCAAGATTAACCAGATCATATATTCCAGGTCAATTTACAGGTACTAAAAATGCCAACGGTAAATATACTGTTACTTTAATCGAAGGTGATGGTATTGGACCAGAAATTTCCCAAGCTGTTAAAGAAATTTACGCAGCTGCTAATGTACCAATTGAATGGGAACCAGTTGATGTTACTCCATTATTAATCGATGGTAAAACCACTCTTCCTCAACCAGCTGTTGACAGTGTTAACAAGAATTTAGTTGCTCTTAAAGGACCATTAGCTACCCCAGTTGGTAAAGGACATTCATCAATGAATTTAACTCTTAGAAGAACTTTTAATTTATTTGCAAATGTTAGACCATGTCAAAGTGTTGAAGGATTTGAAACTCCATACCAAAACGTTGATACTGTTTTAATCAGAGAAAACACTGAAGGTGAATATTCAGGTATTGAACATACTATTGTTCCAGGTGTTGTTCAATCTATTAAATTAATTACTAAACCAGCATCTGAAAAAGTTATTAGATATGCTTTTGAATACGCAAAGAGTGTTAATAAACCAAATGTTTTAGTTGTCCATAAAGCTTCAATTATGAAATTATCTGATGGTTTATTCGTTGAAACTGCTAAAGAAATTGGTAAAGAATACCCAGATGTTTCATTAGATTATGAATTATTAGATAACACCTCATTAAAATTAGCTAGTGATCCAAGTGATTATAAAAACACTGTTATGGTTATGCCAAACTTATATGGTGATATTATGTCAGATTTATCATCAGGTTTAATTGGTGGTTTAGGTTTAACTCCAAGTGGTAATATGGGTAATAAGGTTAGTATTTTCGAAGCTGTCCACGGTTCAGCTCCAGATATTGCTGGTAAAGGATTAGCTAACCCAACTGCTTTATTATTATCATCAGTTATGATGTTAAGACATATGTCATTAAATGACTTTGCTGAAAAGATTGATAATGCTGTTAAAAAGACCATTGCTTCTGGTCCAGAAAACAGAACTGGTGATTTAAGAGGAAGTGCTACTACTCAAAGATTTACTGAACAAGTTATTAGTAATTTATAGATGGTTAGATATGTATTTAACAGAGAGAACCCTAGACAATAGAATGTAGAGTGCCATGCAGATAGGAGAGAGCTAGTACGAATGTAGACAAAGAGCTAGTGCCTAGAATGTAGACAAAGAGACGTGCCATAAAAAAGTAGACATCACACCACTGATAATTACAACTTTTCATTCACTACCCCCTCCACTACACCTTCCTCACCTTCTCTATCTTTTGATTCGCTACCCCCTCCACTACACCTTCCTCACCTTCTCTATCTTTTGATTCACTACCCCCCTCCACTACACCTTCCTCACCTTCTCTATCTTTTCACTACTTACTATTTACTCTCCACACTTAACTCACCAACCTTCTTCTCTATCTCATCAATGTCCTTATCATCCCCCTTTATCTCATCAATAACCTTGTTCGTCCCTTCAACAATAGCCTTATGTTCTAAAGCATGCACTCTCTCCTCATAATCCTCTAAACTCTCTCCTTTTATAATTTCTAATTCCTTAACTAAAATCGGCTCACCTCTATCGACTTCAACGATTACTCTATGGATCATAATTCCTGCCTTTTCAATTTCATCATTTTGTCCTGCTTTCCAGGCTCTTTCAATGGCATGTGTCCCATCAAATGCACCAGGTAATGCTGGGTGTAAATTGATTATGGTTATACCAGACTCTTCTAATGGTTTCAAGATGTCTGGTGATAAGATGAGCATCCATCCAGCACATACAATTAATTCAGGTCTTATATAATCAGAATCAAGATTTCCTTCTATGTTACCATGGATGATAAGATTAGCAAGATCCTTATTGAATTGCTTTCTTTTTTCGGATCTTTTTTCGGTTTGGTCTTTTGGAATTCCTTTATAATAAGTTTTTAGTTCATGAGATTTGTGTGGGATTTTAGAATTTTCAGCTCTTGTAAGACCGTAAGCTTTTGAGTTTGAAGAGATTACTTGGGTTATAGTACCATTGAGTAAAGATGAAGCTTGGGCATCAATAAGGGCTTGTAAATTTGACCCACTACCTGAGATTAGTACAGTAATTTGCATGGTGGAGTTAGAGAGAAGTTAGAGAGAAGTCAAGTGAGAAATGAGGGATGAGAGTGGGACGAGGGTAGCGGGATGAGTAGTACGAGAGCGGGACGAGAGTAGTACGAGAGTGGTACGGGAGCGGGACGAACTAGTGCGAGAGGAACTGACTATACTTATGTGTATACTCGTAATTGAATGGGATATATCAAAATATCCCACACCATAAGTCATGCAGTTGAACTCTCTCCTCTCTAGTCTACAGACTCTTTCCTCTAGTCTACAGACTCTCTCCCTAGTCTTTCTCTCCCTAGTCTTTCCTATCTCATCTCTCTTTTATCCAATCCACTACCTCCCCCAATCTAATCTCCGGGTAATTAATCCCTCGCCCAATCAACAACCATCATTACAGCTACTGATAACACAATTATGTTGTATCCCGTCTCTCGAAGAAAGATCTATCCCAATAAATCATCATCTCACACCACATCTACATATATTATCCTAAACTCCTTCCCCCTCTTCTCTCCCCTCTCGTTCCCCACTAACGTCGTCTCCCTTTCTCATCCCTTATATCTCCTCAGACGTGCCCCACCCAATCTGCTCCCTCATGGGATGAAAAAATTTTCAGAAAATTTTTTTTTTTAACTGTACAACCTTTTACAAAGTATTCAAAATGGGTATGTAAAATCATTAAGTTTAATCATTAGATGATACTAACAAATTAGTTGCCTTTACAATTGAACAAATCCGTGGATTAATGGACAAAGTTACTAATGTTCGTAACATGTCCGTTATTGCCCACGTCGATCACGGTAAATCTACCCTTACTGATTCATTAGTTCAAAAAGCTGGTATTATTTCAGCTGCTAAAGCTGGTGAAGCTAGATTCACTGATACCAGAAAAGATGAACAAGAAAGAGGTATTACCATTAAATCTACTGCTATTTCTTTATATGCTTCAATGGAAGATGATGATGTTAAAGAAATTTCTCAAAAGACTGAAGGTAACTCATTTTTAATTAACTTAATTGATTCACCAGGTCACGTTGATTTCTCTTCAGAAGTTACTGCTGCTTTAAGAGTTACTGATGGTGCTTTAGTTGTTGTTGATTGTATTGAAGGTGTTTGTGTTCAAACTGAAACCGTTTTAAGACAATCATTAGGTGAAAGAATTAAACCAGTTGTTGTTATTAACAAAATCGATAGAGCTTTATTAGAATTACAAGTTACTAAAGAAGATTTATATCAATCTTTCCAAAGAACTATTGAATCTGTTAATGTTATTATTGCTACTTATGTTGACCCAGTTTTAGGTGATTGTCAAGTTTACCCATTCAAAGGTACTGTTGCTTTCGCTTCTGGTTTACACGGTTGGGCTTTCACCGTTAGACAATTCGCCACCAGATATTCTAAGAAATTCGGTGTTGACAGAATTAAAATGATGGAAAGATTATGGGGTGATTCTTACTTTAACCCAAAGACTAAAAAATGGACTAACAAAGATAAAGATGCTGATGGAAAACCATTAGAAAGAGCTTTCAACATGTTCGTTTTAGATCCAATCTTTAGATTATTCAATGCTATTATGAATTTCAAAAAAGCTGAAATTCCAACTTTATTAGAAAAATTAGAAATTAACCTTAAAGGTGATGAAAAAGAATTAGAAGGTAAAGCTTTATTAAAAGTTGTTATGAGAAAATTCTTACCAGCTGCTGATGCTTTATTAGAAATGATTGTTATTCATTTACCATCTCCAGTTACTGCTCAAGCTTATAGAGCTGAAACTTTATATGAAGGTCCAAGTGATGATTCTTCATGTAACTTTATTAAGAACTGTGATCCAAATGGTGATTTAATGGTTTATATTTCCAAGATGGTCCCAACTTCTGATAAAGGTAGATTCTACGCTTTTGGTCGTGTTTTCTCAGGTACTGTTAAATCTGGTCAAAAAGTTAGAATCCAAGGTCCAAACTATCAAGTTGGTAAAAAAGAAGATTTATTCGTCAAAGCTATTCAAAGAGCTGTTTTAATGATGGGTAGATTCGTTGAACCAATTGATGATTGTCCAGCTGGTAACATTGTTGGTTTAGTTGGTATTGATCAATTCTTATTAAAATCTGGTACCATTACTACCAATGAAGCTTCTCACAATATGAAGGTTATGAAATTCTCTGTTTCTCCAGTTGTTGAAGTTGCTGTTGAAGTTAAAAACGCCAGTGATTTACCAAAATTAGTTGAAGGTCTTAAGAGATTATCTAAATCTGATCCATGTGTTAAAACTTATATTAACGAATCTGGTGAACATATTGTTGCTGGTTCTGGTGAATTACATTTAGAAATTTGTTTATCAGATTTACAAAACGATCATGCTGGTATTCCATTAAAGATTTCTCCACCAGTTGTTTCTTATAGAGAAACTGTTGAAGGTGAATCATCAATGGTTGCATTATCTAAATCTCCAAACAAACATAACAGAATTTATGTTAAAGCTCAACCATTAAGTGAAGAAGTTTCTAAAGATATTGAAGATGGTGTTATTAACCCAAGAGATGATTTCAAAGCTAGAGCCAGAATTTTAGCTGATAAACATGATTGGGAAGTTACTGATGCCAGAAAGATTTGGTGTTTCGGTCCAGATGGTACCGGTCCAAACTTGGTTGTTGATCAAACTAAAGCTGTTCAATATCTTAATGAAATTAAAGATTCAGTTGTTGCTGCTTTCCAATGGGCTACTAAAGAAGGTCCAATCTTTGGTGAAAGTTTAAGAAGTGTTAGAGTTAACATTTTAGATGTTACTTTACATGCTGATGCTATTCACAGAGGTGGTGGTCAAATTATTCCAACCATGAGAAGAGTTACTTATGCTTCTATGTTATTAGCTGAACCAGCTATTCAAGAACCAGTTTTCTTATGTGAAATTCAATGTCCTGAAAATGCTATTGGTGGTATTTACTCTGTTCTTAACAAAAAGAGAGGTCAAGTTGTTTCTGAAGAACAAAGACCAGGTACTCCATTATTTACCATTAAAGCTTACTTACCAGTTAATGAATCTTTTGGTTTCACTGGTGATTTAAGACAAGCTACTGGTGGTCAAGCTTTCCCACAATTAATCTTTGACCATTGGGCTACCATGGGTGGTGATCCAACTGATCCATCATCTAAACCAGGTTCTATTGTTAAGGAAAAGAGAGAAAGACAAGGTCTTAAATCTGAAGTTCCAGGTTATGAAGAATACTATGATAAATTATAGGTTGTTTGTACCAGATAATACATATGTTTATTTTACAGGCGCTCCTGTTCGTTCTCTGTCCCTCTCACCTGTTCCTCTTCCTGTTCTCCTCTGTTCGTTCACTCGTTTAAGGTCATATGCCATATGTGGGGTTACCTTTCAATAGTAATACCACATCCCCCTCCTTTCCTTTTCTCTCCAGTCTTCCAAAACGTCGCCTTATCCCTTATCCAGTCAATTCCACCCTCTCCTTTCCTCTCCCTACCCGCTGTAACCTACTTCTTCATCCCTGTCTTCCTTTCACACCCTTTTAATTACTTTACCGGTTTAGTCCCGATCCTGTACATGAACCCCTGTATATAACACGGAACTTCGGTATAAGCGGTTTATGTAATTGCTATAAAAGAATAGATTCTAACACATTTTAACCTAAAATTTCAAACAATTAATCAAAAAGGATACTTCACCCTATCCTATTGTATCAAAACCATATTTAACCTTCAAGTCTATTTTTAAAACAAATAACGGCTGTCGCATCCGTCGTATACTATTATTAGTAAGGCAGTTGCGAAATTTAGCTCATCACCAAGAATAGACTAATCTGTTACATAAGTAAGTACAGAGTCATAGGGAACTATTATTCAGCAAGTTAATCCCAGTTAATCAGTTAGTCAGTTAGTCAGTAAGTCAGCTAGCCCAGAGTTTTCACCATGTCCCTTGAAATCCTATTCGATGACATGTTCACTACTATACTTGAAAAAGATACCTTACAATTTGATGTATATCATGGTGTTTCAGTAGGTGCTTCTATTTTACTTATAGGCTACTATACTTATGAGTATACCAAGTCAAGACCTGGTTCTAGTATCATGGCAGCCAGTGCATTATGGAATCTCTTTCTTACGTTTAGAGTAAGTGATCTTGTGATCAATTTCACAAATATAAAATTACACTATGATCAGTTTAGGCTGAAAGTCCTTGAGATGGTTGGAAAGAAATCTCCTAATGATATCCTCAATAGTTACAATACGATCCATTTAATGAAAGATATGAGATTATTAATGGTGATGGTAATTGGGATGATTTTAGTGATGGGCATAGTTAAAAGATCATTTGAGAGATCCAAGAAGAGTGTAGATGAAGGTGATGTAGAAGATATAGAGAAAGGATGGGTTATGGTAAATAAAGATTCAAATGAGGAAGTTTCGGCCGAAACATCTTATTTAAGGGTCCTCAAATACAAACCCACAATAATTAGATTCTTTATTATTTTAATTCTCTGTTGTATATTTCTTCCAAAAAGTCTAGAACTTAATACCACGTCTACAATATTTTCTACAAAATTTGATGTCCTTTACTGGACCGTTACCGGAGTGTTCGTAGTTAATTTTGCAGACAAATTAACTAGACATTTAAATACCCATATAACTAACCCATACATCATTATAACATATTTTACCACCATTTATAATGCTATATTGATTGTAATCTCCAATAGCTTATTAGTACTCTTTAATGATATTTTAATCAATCTGTTTGTAGTTTTAGTTGGTAAGATAATCCCACAAAATGAATATCATGATTATAATATTAATTTATTTACATCTGTACTACTTAATTTCTTTACACATGCCTCAGAAGATCAGTGTATACATCAGGAATGTAACGAGGGACAAGTAATGGAAATGATGGCATCAGATTTAATATATTATAAGAGATTATTCAGTAATTGTATTGTGGTGATGAATGTAGCTACATTTTTGGTGTTACCATTTATAGTATGGAGTTTAAGAAGGAGATGATAATTGTATATAGATCATATATTAATAAAGTCAACAGTCATCTCATCACTCTTCGGTAATTACTTAATGTAGATTTTGCAGCCGTTGACCAATCGGTGATTAATTGGGCGTGAGAAAACCATATCGAAGCGGGCGAGATTTGACAGGCGCAAATTGAAATTGACACTTATGGTCAAATAATTACACTATTAGAAGAAGGTAAATAAACATATAGGGAAGAGTCAATATTTGACGTTTAACGGTTATATAATACTAAATCAGTAAGTTGAACCGTAGGTCTTCTAAACCTTTATTGGATAAAAGTACCAGATAACGCGGAAATCTTTACCATAATAGGAAGTTCCAGATACAGTTCTCTTTATCTACTGCGGATTTTTTATCCTAAATAGGATCGGAATCGATAAGAAACCTTCCGTGGATTGACCAGATAATTCCTATATTTAAGAAGTAAAGTCCCCCCGTAATAAAATTAGTTATCAAATGGAAAGATTACAACAAGTTGCAACTCAACTTACTTCAGCTGGATCACCAGCTCCTCCAGCTCATCCTTTAGATCCTTTAAGTCCTCAAGAAATTAAATATGTTTCAGACATTGTTAAATCAAAATATTCTGGATCAAAATTAAATTTCAATACTATTGCCTTAAGAGAACCACCAAAAAGTCTTTATTATTCTTGGAAAGAAAAAGGAGGTGCTTTACCTCCAAGATTAGCTTATTTTATTGTTATTCAAGATGGGGTTACAGCACTTCAAGAAGGTATTATTGATATCCCATCAGGAAAAATAATTGAATTAAAAAGTACTGAAGGAGTTCAACCAATTTTGACTCCAGCAGATTTAGCTTATACTGAAGATATCATTAGAAAAGATCCAACAGTTATTAAACAAGTTGAACTTTCAGGTTTAACAAAAGATGATATGAAAAATATTTATTGTGATGCTTGGACCATTGGATATGATGAAAGATGGGGTGCCTCAATGAGATTACAACAAGCTTTAATGTATTGGAGAAGTGATGAAGATGATTCCCATTATTCTCATCCATTAGATTTTTGTCCAATTGTTGATATGAATAGTGAAAAAGTTGTCTTCATTGATATTCCTGCTAAAAGAAGAAAAGTTTCAAAACATAAACATTCAAGTTTCCATCCAAAACATATTGCTGAAAAATATGGTACAAAGGAAAATCCAAGTGGTTATAGACCAGATGATACTCCAATTAATATTTTGCAACCAAAAGGTGTTTCATTTGATATGACAGGAAATGTTATGAACTGGAGTAATTTTAATTTCCATATTGGTTTCAATTATAGAGAAGGTATTGTTTTAAGTGATATCACTTATAATGATCATGGTAATGTTAGACCATTATTCCATAGAATCTCATTAGCTGAAATGATTGTTCCTTATGGATGTCCAGACTTCCCACATCAAAGAAAACATGCTTTAGATATTGGTGAATATGGTGCTGGTAATTGTACTAATCCATTATCTTTAGGATGTGATTGTAAAGGAGTTATCCATTATTTAGATGCTCATTTTGTTGATAAATTTGGTGAACCTTCAACTGTTAAGAATGCTGTTTGTATTCATGAAGAAGATGATGGGATTTTATTTAAGCACTCTGATTTCAGAGATGATTTCCAAACCACCATTAATACCAGAGGTAAAAAATTAATCATCTCTCAAATCTTTACTGCTGCAAATTATGAATATTGTTTGTACTGGACTTTTAGACAAGATGGTACTATTAAATTAGAAATCAGATTAACTGGTATATTAAACACTTATATTTGTGATGAAGATGAAAATATTGGTCCATGGGGTACTGTTGTTTATCCAAAGGTTAATGCCCATAATCATCAACATTTATTCTCCTTAAGACTTCACCCAAGAATTGATGGTGATTCAAATTCTGCTGGTGTTGCTGATGCTAAACCATCTCCTTTCCCAACTGGTAGTCAAGAAAATATGTATGGTAATGGATTCTATTCTCAAAAGGAAGTTTTCAAAACTGTTAAAGATTCTTTAACTCATCATGAAAATTCAAGAACTTGGGATTTATTTAATCCAAATTCTATTAATGAATATTCAAAGAAACCTGCTTCTTATAAATTAGTTTCAAATTTCTGTCCTCCAGTTTTAGCTCAACCAGGTTCTTTAGTAAGAAAGAGAGCTCCATGGGCTGAATATACTACTGAAGTTATTCCATATAAAGATGATGAACATAGTTATGGTTTATTATATCCATCTGGTGATCATGTTGCTCAATGGAGTGGTGATGGTTTAAGAGGTATGAGAAAATGGATTGGTGATGGTACTGATAAAGTTGAAAATACTGATATTGTCATGTTCCATACTTTTGGTATTACCCATTTCCCATCTCCTGAAGATTTCCCAGTTATGCCAACTGAAATCTTTGATTTAATGTTAAGACCAAGACATATCTTCCTTGAAAATCCTGTTCTTGATGTTAAGCCATCTTATGCTAGAACAACCACTGAAGTTAAGGGGGGTGTTCAAGGTACTGATACTTGTTCTTTAAATGTTGATAAAACTTCTAGATTAGCTTTTAATAAGACTGAAGGAAGTTGTTGTAAGAAGTGATGTTAAATAGTGATTATGTATTGAATAGAAAGAAAAGAGAGAGAGAGACCTAAACATTTCATATATTTTCTATACCTTTATTAGAATGTCGGAATCGCAAAACTCACCGGTATTTTGCAGCCAATTTACTAATCTTTTGCAAGCCTAAAAAAGAGTCCCTCTTTTACTGGTAATTTGACTCCTTCCAAAGGAGTCAGAACATCCACATCACATACGTCCACATATGTAAAATCATACCAAAGAATATGTCTTTCTTGATAACTTTGTCTAATTTCATCAACAGTTAATAATTCAAGAGACTTTGGAAGAATAACTTTTGAAGGAAAAGCTACACATTCCTTTATTGAAAGGTACTTCAAATGACTTGTTGAAAGATCAAGTGGTGTCCATCTAGCAATTTCCTCTTCGGTATACTCCCTTCCAGTGTGGGGATTAATACCAACATCTCTTTGACCTTCTTCTTCAACAATACGTGAGGAAGAAAGGAAAAAGTATCTTAAACTTTTTGGAAGACTTGCAAAAAATCCAGAACCTAAACTGCATTGGGATAAGGTTAACGTTGTAAGAATCTGAGAATTCCCAATCAACATGGAATCGAAATTATCCATAAAATAGTAAGACAAATTACTGATTTCCAAAACCTTTAAATTTCTTTGAGGTTTTTCTTCAATATTAGCTAATCTATTATAAGGGAGTGTTACTATGAAAGTCTCTAAATTACTTAAATTATTCGGAAAACGGTCAGGGGCATAATAAGTATTCAACAGTTTCAATTTATTTCCAATAACAAGTTTTTTCATGTGGACTGAAAGTTTGGCATGAATACAATTACGTGGTAAACTCAAATAACCAACATTTTCCATCATTATATCAATTTTTTCTATGGAATCATGTTTTGAGAGATCCAAGGAATCTAAATAAGCTTCAGCAAAATGAATTTTTAAAGTTTCCACAGTGTTAGGTAATTCAGGTAATGTAAAGTACACTTCTTCCATGTTTATCAACAGTAACAGTTTCAAACACGTAAGATGAAAAAAGGATTCTAGTGGTTTTTCCATGGTAAGATTTTCAACCCATGGAGGAATATTACAAGCAAAATCAATTTTGAGTAGTTGAAGTGATTTCACTGAAAGAGGAATAAAAGTATCTACTTCTTCAACATAGTAATGTCCTAGTCTGTCTTCAAAAACTTGATAATTGAAACATTTCAACTTGTTCAAGTAAGAGATATCAAATTCAGTGTGATCAGCTGGAAACAAATATTCTATGGTCAAAGTTTCAAGATTCTTAAATCTTCCAAATGTTTCATAGTTAATAGGAACTTTAAGGTTTGTGATTTCTAATAATTTCAAATTGGATTCAAATTCTGGATTATGAACCTTCAAAACCTCTTGAAATTCTGAACCTGCAATATAAAGTGAAGTAATATTTTTAGTCAAGTGACGGTATACGTTTTTCCTTAGTTTGGCATCACTATAGTCCTTTTCATTTATCTTTAATTCTTTCAAAGAATCTGGAAATTTCACTTCGTTTTGATAACGTTCAATATCTAAAGTTTTTAACTTCTTTGGAAGTAATACCTTTGGATCAATGTCTTTAGACATATCGAAACTAAAGTATGGGGTATTGGATATTCTTAACGAATCAAAATCATAATCATACCATGATAAATCCATTGGTGTATTTTTCACAACTCTAAATTCTGCCAGAATTTTCATTTCTAATAAAAATTTACGGCCCTTTTCATGCATTTCTATGAATTGATCAAAGTGATGAATGTCAAGAGTTTTACCTTTGAATGAAAAGTAAGGAGGGGTGTTTAAGTAGCGAATAAAAGAATCAACACTAGAGAAGTATTTTCTTGTTCCATAATCATCATAAATTGGATCATTAAAAGGACAAACAATCAGTGATGGATGGTTGCAAACATGGAAATCGACTTTTGCAAACTCTTCTGGTTCTATTGCTTCGACAATTGGAGGAACAGTTCCAAAAACCACATCTTGATAGACATGTTGTGGTAAATACAGAAGTATCTTTTGGACTAAGTCTTCACACAATTCAGATAATCCCATTATCGGTGGTAGGGTTGACGAGCGAAAAGATGAGAGATAACTAGCGAGCCCTGGGACAATTTGACGCAAGAGGAAAAGGCCGGTTTATTAAATATTCACTATAATGACCTTCTTTCTCTACACCTGTTCTCTACACATGTCTTCTATTTAGTAGTATTTTACAACTCTGATGGAAATGTTTGGTGCCGAAGGTAATCCCAAGCTTTTCTTATGGGACCACACATCAACATCACAATATTTCACATCTTCGAACCAATACCAAATCATACCTCTAGGCACCAGTTTCAAATCACGTCTTTCAAGAGTTTCTACCTTCAACAATTCAAGCGACTTTGGAAGAAGAACCATAGAAGGAACAGCTTGAGCACCAGTCATTGAAAGAAATTTCAAATTAGTTGATCTAAGATCAAACGCAATTGGATCTTCTTCTTCTGTTTCGAGATACTGTTGATCAAGATGTGGGTGAAGACCTGCATCAACTTGATAAATAATCTTCACACTTCTAAAATCCCAAAGAGATAAATGAGTTAATGTCTTTGGAATAGTTTTATAAAACAAAGGTCCTAAACGACAATTTCCAAATGACAAACTTGTAAGATATTGAAAGTTTCCAATCATCATGTCATCAAATTCATCAGTAAAAAATCCACCATTGTCACCAATGAATAATCTTGTTAAACGTTCAGGCATATGGAGTTTAATACTAACAACTCTTATCATATCTACCGAATCATCTATAATAAGAGTTTCTAATTTTTGTAAATTTTTTGGTAAATGTTCAGGAGCTTCTTTCATATGAAGATGTTTTAATTTATTTCCAACTGCAAGACCTTTCATGGTTGTATCAATTTTGGCATGAATACAATTACGTGGTAAACTTAAGAAATCAACAGAATTGAAGCTAAGTTCAAAATTTTTAACTGATTCTAAGGCTGAAAAATTCAAGATTTTATTTGAACTTCTAAAATATTCAATTTTCAAAGTTTCTACAGTTTTTGGTAAAGGAGGCATTGTCTTATACCCATCAGTTATATTCATTAAATGAACCAGTTTTAAACATCTTAAATGTAAGAAACTTTCAGGTGGATCTTCTAATTGAAGATGTTCAACAAATGGAGGAATATCAGAATTGAAATCAACATTTTGAAATTCTAAAGTTTTCATTGATAAAGGAGCTTTTGTTGCACCTGAATCATAAGGTCTTTCAAATTTACCCATTACATATTCCATTCGAAAATGTTTCAAATTAGGAAAATAAGAAAGATCAACACCATTGAACCCAGCAATTTCATAATCAAATTTTAATTTAAGAGTTTCAAGATTTTTAAATTTTTTTATAACTTTTAAATTTAAAGCGATACCGATATTGGTGATTTCAAAAGATTTCAAATTAGATTTGAAAGTCAGGTCTGTGACTTTATCAATCTCTTCCAAGTCTCTTTCTTCCACACCAAGTGAAGTAACGTCCAACTTCTTCATTTGACTATAAATATTTTGTCTCTTATAACTACAATCTGGGTTTAAGGATTTGAATTCTTTTACAGTCTTTACCAATTGAGTTTCATTATGATATTCACTAGCATCAAACAGTCTCAAGTTCTTTGGAAGTGTTAATTTTGCATGGTAAGCTGGAGGCAACATCATAGCTCTAGTATCTTCTTTTACAACCAATGAGTCAAAAGAGTAATCATAAGATGATAAATTAACTGAGTTTTCAGTATCAATTGGTAATTCAAACTGGATCTTCATTTGTGATAAGTAATCGTGACATTTTTCATGTAATTCTCTTAATGTATTAATATCATGAATATTAAGAACTTTATCTTTAATTGCAACAAAAGGTGGGGTTTCTAAATAGCGAAGAAAAGATTCGACAGTAGAAAAATATCTTCTGTTTCCATTGAAGTCATAGATGGGATCATGTATACCCGTGTCATGGTCATAAAAGCAAAGCATCGAAGAAACTCGTTGACAAACATGAAAGTCAAAGGGTTTTTTAGGTACTGAGTCACATAATTCTGGAAGGTCGATTTTTTTTCCGTCAATTAGATCATCTTTAATATGATTTGGTAGATATTGAAGGATTATTTCAATTATTTCAAGAGGTAAGTCAGATGGTTGCATCAAGTGAAAAATCTAAGTGGTATTTGCACGGAACTATGAGATGCTCGTAATCCTGTGATAGGCTGTACATAGATAGAGGTAGTAAGAGAAGAATTAGAGGTTTGGAAGAGCAGAGGGAAGAGTTATAGGGACTAATGAGTCAGAGAAGCCATGGTGATGGATCAAAAGACTGTAGTTGGAAATCAGAACTCAACAAACATCAACACAAAACTCTGTTAAAGGTACATAAGATAACACTTCAATGTTTGTATCGTGTACTTCTATACCAATTCACTGCATTCAAGTATATGGTTCCAATCCATCCGTCTACTGGCCCCACTATCACCATATTTACTCCACCATTTTCGCAACCTCATCTCATCACCATGAAGTACATCATCGAACATATGGAACCCGAATTCTCTGAATGGGTTATACTTGAATACTCTAGAATCATTAAGGATGTCGGAGCAGGAAATCTCTTCCTTACATCACTTCCAGCTGGAACAACTGAAAAAGATATCCCATCAAGACTTATCGATTTAGGATTACAATGGACATGCGATGAGTGTGTAGATATTGAAGGAGGAATTGATCGTACTAGAGTTTGCTTACTTGACCCAGCAGCAGAAACAGATTTAGTACCAGCTGATGCTAAAGATTTCGACTATTTTGTCTTTGGTGGGATCTTAGGAAGTCATCCAAGAGTTGATAGAACTGGAATCTTAAGAGAAAAGTATAAATTCGTAGGTAAAAGATTAGGAGCTTTACAAATGACCACAGATACAGCTGTTAGAACCACACAACTTATCGTGGACAAACAGAAAAAGTTTGAAGATATCAAATTCATTGATTACCCTGAAATTAGATTTAATAAGTATGAATCAACAGAGATGCCATTTAGGTACGTTTTAGATGAGAAGGATGAACCTATTTTACCTGAAGGGATGTTGGAATTGATAGAGAAGGATTTAGATAAGGGAATTGATGATTTTTGAGTGTATAATAATAGATAGAGAGAGAGGAGACAGAGGAGACAGAGGAGACAGAGAGGAGACAGAGGAGACAGAGAGGAGACAGAGGAGACAGAGAGGAGACAGAGGAGACAGAGAGGAGACAGAGGAGACAGAGAGGAGACAGAGAGACGACTTAACTTATTCTATTCTATCACTTCTAGTTATATACCTGCTCTAGTTATCTCTTCCTAACTTATTTCTTTTATCACTGTTCTAGTTACATACCTTCTACTCTGGTTATCTCTAACTCTCCTCCTTAAACAAAACATCCTTCAGGTCTACCGCCTCACTTCTATCCAACAATAACTCCCCCATTACAAATCCTGCAGTGTCTTGATCTTCAAAATATGATACATGTGCACTTATAGCAGATACCAACGATATATCAAAAACCCCCATTGGTAGACAATAATCAACTCTACCACCCTTATTGAACTTAACCAATTCATCTAAATCCTTTCTTGACATTTTCCTCTTTGAATCAGCAATTTCTTCTTCATCTTTGGATTTTACAATACTACTAACAATATCACCCAAGGCATTCTCTTCAATGAATTTATCATTGATTCCTTCTTTTACTTTTGCCTTTTGTTTTGTACGTAAAAACCAACTTGTTGCCTTTGCAAATCTATCTTGTAATTCATCAGTAAAAGATGTTAAACCTTTGATTTGACTGTTAATACCTTCAACAGCGAATGGAGCTTCTTGAGCTTTAAATCTTGAAAATCTTGGTTTGATTAATGGTTCCATTCTATATCCGATCGGATCACATGGATGATAAAGGTTATAGAGATTTTTACATTTTGGTGATGAAAAATTATGTGATTCATCACGAGGATCAAAGGGTTTTTCAACATCATTTCTATGAACAATATTCTTTTGACTAATAAGTTTAAAAACACCAACAGGACATCCTACACAAAAAAGAGTATCTACATCAAAAACCAAATCGATTTTTTTATCTAAAGTCTCAGGAGGGTTATCAAATTGTCTTGAAAGAATATCAAAAGAAATAGCAGATCCTAAAGAATGGCCTAACAAATGAACTTTCCCATTGAAATCAGGGTTCCTCTTAATATACTCTTGATAAACCCTATTGATTTCTTGAGTAACAGATTCAAGAATTTGATTAAAATATCTACTTTCATAATAAAGTAAAATATCTAAAGCAACATCACCAATAATGTTCCTTAAAGACTTGACTCCGTCTACATTAATTTGTGAAAGAGTTGGTAATCTTGCATCATCAATATTCTCAGCTACTTTATTTGGTTGGAATTCAACTTTATGTCTCCAAGCAATTGGAAGTACTTGAATTCTATTATTCATTTTTGCATCAAATCCTTCATCTTTTTCATCATAAATAAGATTCTTAAATTTCTTATTATCTTTATAAACTGCTTTCATAGTATTCCTCATCATATTAATATTATGAGCAAAATTAATAGATTCATATTTTGTACCTAAGACTTGACCAATTCCATGAACACAAAGAACAAGATGATCGATTTTTCTTTTTGAAGTTTCCAGATTTGTTGAATCTTCAAAATCATCTTCAATAACACTCTTCATTTGTTTATTTTGAGCCTTTTCATCTCCATCATTTTCATCAGAATAATTCACCAGTTTTTTAGTTGGTTCACTAAAAAAAGTCGTAGGATCTGGTAAAATATCTTGTAAAGAAGAAATTGGATCAGATAAATTTTCAAATAATGAAGATGTTAAATCAGAACTAAAACCTCTTTGAATTTGAGTAACTCCAATCAAACTACCTGAAGTACCAGCGAATTTACGTATGATTGGAATATGGAAATTAGTTAAAAGATCTTGAGAGAAGAGAGCTGCTTTCTTACTATTTAAATACATTACGGCTTTATTATCACCAAGTTTAATAATATCATCTTGTTCAAGATCAAGAATTATATCATCTCCAATATCTCCATCGTCTTCTCTTTCATTGAATCTCAAAAGTTCTTTCTTACTAACTTTTTCATTATCAATTTGTCGTTGTCTTTCTTCATCAAATAAATATGGTTTTTTAGCATCATACCCAATTTCTATTTCTTGTGTTAGACTATCACTTAATGGTATCCCATCCAGTCCGAACCATAATCCTCTACGTACTTCATAAACTGGTCCTTCCCAATAAACTGGTGATAAACTAAAATCTCGAACATTAACTTGAAAAAGTCGATCTTCACTAACTTCAACAATTGGTTTGATGGATTCTGATGATCTTTCAAAATACTTATGGAACTGTGACTCTATCCTTTTGGAATCATAGTCCGAGAATGGTATAAACTTCTTAGCTGGTTCAGTTTTAGTATATTCAAACCATGAAGGTTTTGAGAGTGGTATATCTGTTGCATAATACCATTTAATTGGGGCTTCAGGAATTTGATCTTGTTTGGTTTTTTCAACAAGTGTGTTGGCTGAGGTGGTGTAAGGTTTTGATTTGGAGAGGATGGAATGGATATTGAGTCTGGTAGAAGCGTGGAGGGAAGTAGTCCCAGTTCGTAATTGAATCATGTAGACCCTGTAGTGAGAAGTGAGGAAGTCTCAGTAGCAATAAAGAGAATCACGGGGAAAGGAAAACTCAATGACAGGAATTGTGGGAATATTCAACCGATTTAGTATCCACAAGTTACTGACCTTGTACCTGTCAATTTTATCTGGTATTGCATCTACATCTGCATCTGTAGCCTAGCTCGTAACCCGATCTCTACGCTCTCTACATATGCTCTACACATGCTCTCTCATTATTCATTGTCTATACACGATTGTCTACTTGGTCTCTATATCCTGTCTATGTAACACCTTTCCTGCATCTTTACCCCTCACCCCGTCTATGTAACACCCTTTCCTGGCATCTTTACCTTACCTCTAGGCCACTCAATCACTCCCGCAAGTGAAAAATCACTATACCCCAGACCTTCTAATACCTTTCTTCCAATTCTAATGTACAACGGCACAGGCTTATCCTTTGTAGTATCTAAAATATTCTTCATATCACTCTCTTCTAAAACCTTGGTCAAATTCATCGACCCATTATTATCACCTATATATCTCTCTATATCATTTATCAATACTGATACCCCTGTAAAGATTTCATCTGCTGTACTATTCCAACTAAGTAATCCAGTATCCCAATCAAACCCAAGAAGTTGTGGAGGTAAGATTTTACCACTTGGATCATCTCTTCTTAGTGAAGTGTCAGTTTCTGCAATTGCAGCTAATCCCCATTTAGCACTTCCAGAGAGAAATAATCCTAATAAGATTCCTTGGAATAAGAGAGCTGTTGATCCTCTTGTACCACATCCTGGTATAAGTAATAATGCAAGAATATAATGATGAACACGAAGTGTTAATCCAGGGATTTGTGATATTAAAACAAGTCCAAGTATCATACAGACATATACTTTTAAGTACAGAATGAATTTCCCAGCTTTCCATACTTTAAAAGCTTGAATTATAGCACAAACAGTTACCCCCAGAACAATACATCCAACAGCTATTGCACCACCAGGTTGATTTTTAAGATCATTTAATGTGAATCTGTCAACCGGTAAACGATCAAAACTGATATTATTAAGTACTCCAAGCCAAAACATTGGATAAAAGAGGAAAATACGTTTGAGGTAAGAAGGTTTGGATTCTTTCTTAGGAGTAAGAGTTCTTTGAGTTGATACAGACCATAAAACGTATAAGATAAAACAAGAAGGGAGGAATCTTTCTAAGCCAATAGAAATCAAAGAAGCAGTAGTTTCTCTATCACTTGAATCTACTTGAATAGGAGGATCTGTAGCCAATACAATTGTCCAGAATCCTACAGTATTAATACACCAAAAAATTACTTCTGGACTACCAAAATACATGATTGGGAATCCCAAGAGAATGTTTAGTATAAGAACAGGTAATCGAGGGTCATAACAATTACTAAGATTATCAGTAAAATCTTTAAAGATATAAGAAGAGGGAAAATAAGAAGCGAACCCAATAGAATCATCTACACCATAATGACCTTTTACAGATTTAAAAGATGTTTGAGGACCACTGTCATAACTAATTTTAGCACATCCACCAAAGAATGGCAGAATCAAACCAGAATGTACACCAGATCCACAAATAAAAGAATCGGCCCTATATGGATTCTCTTTCCCACCACCAATAAAATAACCTCTATACTTTATTCTTTGGTCAGCAACAGGTATAAAAGAATAAGTCCAACTTCTATCACAAAGAGCTGGACATCTAACATAAAGGTCCCCTTCATTAAGACAATTAACTCCATTTAATCCACAAGCACCATTTTTACCTTTCCAAAGTTGATCTGTACACCCAAGACTAATGACGTCTGTGTTGTTATTACCAGGAGGGATAGTGAAGTATGGAGCTAAGATTGAATGAACTATACCATACCATAAGAGTAAATAAGATATGGTGAGAATAGCTTTAATGGGGTAATTAAGACGATGGAATTTATCAGGGAACTCTTCGGCAAGTTTGAGGAGGGGGTGATTGAAACGAGCTGGTGGTTCATCTAATGGTTCGTCAGGACCATTCCATAGTTTTGAAAGTAGCCGTATTGGAAAAGGTTGATGATCCAAGCCAACGGGAGACTCGAGTTCGAAGGAGTTGGGGGACGAAGGAATTAGGGGGATATCTGGAGCTTCCAGGGACCGAGAGTGTCTTGTATCCGAAGACTCCAGGGATATCAGAGACCCTGAATCTCTTGGTCTATCCATAGTTTCCATTTCGATGTCTAGCATGGTGAGTGAGAAGTGCAGTGTGCAGTAGGAACAGAGAACAGAGAACAGAACAGAGAACAGAACAGAGAACAGAACAGAGAACAGAGTCTAGATACTACAGTATTCTACAATCATTCCTTAACATTACAATTAAACCATAAACAATATACAACACATTAACCAGAACACATGGTACAAGATTCTGGATTATTAATAGCACAAGCAATAACTTTTGAACTGTAAATATCACTCTCTTCACCAGCTTCAGCTTCTTGTTCTGGTTCAGCCTCTTTTGCTTCAGCTTCAGGAGTTGGTGTACTTTGAACAGGCAATGGCTTATCTTCAATCTTTAAATCAGCAATTGAATTTTCAACAGATGAAGGACCAGTTTCAGTTTCACCTTCTTCACTTGACATTATTGATTTTGGTTTATATCTTCTATTATTTAATTTTTCTAAAGCAGCAACAGTATCATTAGCAGATGCTAAAGTACTTTTATCAATTGTAAATTGAATTGCAGCAGCGGCAGCTTGAGTTCTTAAATAATACATACCAGTTTTTAAACCTTTTTTCCAACCATAAAAGTGCATTGATGTTAATTTACCCATGGTTGGATCTTTAATATGAATATTTAAAGATTGTGATTGATCAATAAATGCTGCTCTATCAGCTGCCATATCAATAATATGTTTTTGACTAATTTCCCAAACAGTTTTATAAAGAGCTTTAATTTCATCAGGAATATTAGTTAATCCTTGAATTGATCCATTATTTGCAATGATATTATTCTTCATAGATTCATTCCAAAGTCCTAAATCAACTAAATCTTTTAATAAGTATGGATTAACAATTTGGAATTCTCCTGATAAAACTCTTCTTGAATACATATTTGAAGTATATGGTTCAAAACATTCATTATTACCTAAGATTTGAGATGTTGAAGCGGTTGGCATTGGTGCAACTAATAAAGAATTTCTAATACCATGTTTAGCTAATTTTTGTTTTAAAGTATCCCAATTCCATAAATCAGTTGGTTTTCTATTCCATAAATCAAATTGTAATAAACCTTTTGAAGCTGGAGATCCTTCATAACTTTCATATGCACCATCTCTTTCAGCTAATTCAATAGATGATTCAACTGCTCCATGATAAATGGTTTCAAAGATTTGAATATTTAATTCTCTTGCATCTTGAGAATCAAATGGTAATCTTAATGCCATAAATGCATCAGCTAATCCTTGAACACCTAAAGCAATTGGTCTGTTTCTCATATTAGATCTTCTTGCTTCTGGAACTGGATAATAATTTCTATCAATAATTTTATTTAAATTCTTAGTAACAACTTTAGTAATTTCATGTAATTTTTCAAAATTATACCAAGTTGAATTTTCATCACTTTCAACAAAAGATGGTAAAGCAATTGATGCTAAATTACAAACTGAAACCTCATCAGGATCAGAATATTCAACGATTTCACAACAAAGATTTGATGATTTAATAATACCTAAATTCTTTTGATTTGATTTTTGATTACAAGCATCTTTATATAACATGAAAGGAGTACCAGTTTCAGTTTGTGCTTCTAAGATGGCATACCATAATTTTTGAGCTTTAATAGTTTGTCTACCTCTACCTTCCTTTTCATATTTTTCAAATAATTGTTTAAATTCATCTCCATAAACATCTGCTAAACCTGGTGCTTCATTTGGTGAAAATAATGTCCATTCTCCATTCTTTTCAACTCTTTCCATAAATAAATCTGGAATCCATAATGCTGGGAATAAATCTCTTGCTCTAATTTCTTCTTTACCATGATTTTTTCTAATATCAATAAAATCAAAAATATCTGCATGCCATGGTTCTAAATATAATGCAAAAGCTCCTGGTCTTTTATTACCACCTTGATCAACATATCTAGCGGTGTTATTAAACACTCTAACCATTGGAATAATCCCATTAGATGTACCATTAGTACCAGCAATATATGCTCCTGTAGCTCTAATATTATGAATATGTAATCCAATACCACCAGCACTTTTAGAAATAAGGGCACAAGTTTTAAGAGTATCATAAATACCATCAATAGAATCTTCTTTCATAGCAACTAAGAAACATGATGACATTTGTGGACTTGGAGTACCGGCATTAAATAATGTTGGACTACCATGAGTAAAATATCTTTGAGACATTAAGTTATAAGTTTCAATAACTTTTTCAATATCATCTCCATGAATACCAACAGCAACTCTCATAATAAGATGTTGTGGTCTTTCTGCAACTTTCCCATCAATTCTAAGAAGGTATGATCTTTCTAATGTTTTAAATCCAAAATAGTTATAATTGAAATCTCTATCATAAACAATAGCTGAGTTTAATTCATCGGAATGCTTCTTGATGATTTCATAAGTTTCTTCAGAAATCATTGGCGCATGTTTCCCAGTTTTTGGATTAATATATTCATATAATTCTTTTGAAACTTGAGAATATTGTTTAGTAGTTTGTTTATGTAAATTAGAAACGGCGATTCTGGCGGCTAAAATGGCATAATCTGGATGAATGGTTGTCATATAAGCTGCAGTTTCAGCGGCTAAATTATCTAATTCAATAGTTGTAACACCTTGATAAACACCTGAAATAACTCTTTGAGTAATTGCTACGGCATCAACATGTTTGGTATCTAATCCGTAACATAATCTTTGGACTCTGGCGGTAATTTTATCGAACCTAACAGGTTCTTTATGTCCTCCTCTTTTATAAACGTACATTAAGAAGTAATTTTTAATTTGGGGGATTTGCTTCTTATATATCAAGAATTTCTGACGCGAAAAAAAATTTTGGTGACGCGTATTACAAATCAAAATAAAACTCATCAATTACATGGGAATGGCGGTGGAGATTTTGGGGGAAAAGGAGTACCTGGTTAAGTCGTCACTAGACAGTCTGTTTCTTTACCGATTTTTCCCATAATTCATTTGTTTTTATGGTATTTCCCGTATTTTCTGACCAGTTATGTTTACTCCTGTTCGGAATTGTTATATGCCTATACACGTCTGTTTACATGTTTTCACACGTCTCTTTCCTAACACGTCTGTTTACACGTCTATATACACGTTGATTTCATCTGTATACACGTCTGTAGATCCACGCTATTGATTATCCACGCTATTGTCTTCGCCGTGTTGCTTGAGAAGATTGTAATCACACGACCAGGGTCGATAAGATAAGACATGGGATATTGAAACCACACGACCAACAGATGAACTGGTGATATTCAAGAGACATAACAACAGGAAGACCCCACAAGAAAAGCCAGGCGTGAATATTTGTCAAATTGCACATAAATCTGTACACTTACTCTATTGGTTTATTCTGCTGTTCTTCTACCTTGATATAATCTCTCCTTTAATCCTTTCTCTTCTTGATACCACTTCTCCATTGCACAATCCATCAGGTCTCTACTGTCTAGAATCTCTGGAACTACAGAATCCTAGTGCCGGCCCACAAGAATCCTAGTGCCGGCCCACTTTTTCACTCCTACTAATACCTGTCATCCCCCCTTATCCAACCCCCTCTGTCCTATTCCCTTTATCATATCCCCCCTCTTTAATTCTCTAGCCTATTCTACTACATTCACTCTCTTATTATTTCACCTCATTAATTTTACGGATCGGTAATCGAAGCATCACAAATTAACCGAAGCTTCGATGCATGAAAAAGCATAAATCGGATTAATTAGATATCCGACCTTCACATGACAGTTTTTTCTCTCAAAAACTCTTTTACCATTATACACCGCCCCGTCTAGTTCCACATCGTTCTAATTTTAACCTTTTTTCTTCCTAATCATTTGTCAATTCGTTAGGGATATAACCGGATTTAAAACCGATCAGCGCTGCGGCCGTTAAGCGTCAAAAATTTCTTTTAGTTCCAATGGGATATAACCGGATATAAGCCTTTTGCAATCGGATTTTCTTAAAATATTATCCGGGACGTCAAAAAATGAAAACTATAAAAAGCTTTCAATACCCCAGTTTCTATTATTATCAAACAATTGAAAACAATTAAAAATGTCTACTTATCTTATTACCGGTGTTAACAGAGGAATTGGTCTTAAACTCGTTCAACAAGCAGCTGCTGATCCAAAAAATACCGTTATTGGTACTGTTAGAAGTCTTAGCAAAGCTGGTGAACTTGTTAACTATCCAAACGTTAAACTTATTGAAATTGATTTCAGTGCTTCTCTTGAAGAATTCCATACTGCTTTCAAAGATCTTGCTACTTTAGCTCCAAATGGTCTTGATTATGTTATTCATAATGCTGGTGTTGCTGCAAGTACCGTTAACAACTTAACTCATGAATTCCCATTCGAAGAATATCATTATATCTGGAACATTAACTTCCTTGGTTCAGTTAAATTATACAGAAGTATTCAACCAGTTTTAGATGCTCATGATAAATCATCTAAAATCATGTTTGTTTCAAGTCAAGGTGGTAGTATTGAAGAAATGGTTTTCAGAACTAATGGTTATGGTCAATCAAAAGCTGCTTTAAATCATTTTGCTAAACAATTAGCTTTAGAAAGAACTAATGATATTGTTATTCCAATTCACCCAGGTGTTGTTGATACTGATATGTCAACTGGTATTGACCAAATCTTAGGTGAAGCAATTCTTGAAGTTATGATTAGTGGTGAAGAATGTGCTACTAAAATGTTAAAGACTCTTCATGGTCTTAAACAAGAAGATTCTGGTAAATTCTTTAACTGGGATGGTACTCTTAACAAATATTAGATACGTATATAGAATAGTAAATAGATCAATGTAAGAAATAGAGAAAGGGTTGTGACAGGAATGTAGAGATATATTAAATAGAGGTTTTGGAAATCAGGGTCCAAATGAAGGGAAAGAGTGTACATCCAGACAAACAGCCAGGCAATATACACAGATCCAACAATACTAGCACAGATGCAAGCCTACACAGATGCAAGTCGACACAGATGCAAGCCTACTAGCACATACACACAGGGTACCGGCACAGATTCACTCCACACCTCGCAAATATAGATCCCTTACCCCACGGATCACTCAAAATGATCCACACCATCTACACCTCGTCTACCATCTACACCTCGTCTACACACGTATCTCGTTTACATATATATTACCTATATAGTACTTATTTTGTTTCTTCTTTTGTTAAATCGCTAAATAGTTAGTATCCTCGAATTCTATTGGACAATCACCTAATACATACTTAATGAATTTTTCTAAATCAAAATCGTCTTCTTGTTGAGCTGGTGCTGGGGTTGGAGTTGCTGGGACAGCAGATGGTTCAGGCTTAGAACGTGGGAATGCAATAAAACCTGCTACTGAACCTAAGGTCAAGATTGAAAGCTAGAAATTAGTATGAGACAAAACATGGTGGAATTGATATGGCACCGGTCAATTTTTGATACAAGGCATGCCACCGGCCACCTTATCCCCTAGTCTCTACATACAACATGGGCTGGAACTTGTTTTCCAAATACGGTATATCCTGCTGCCATTTTTATTTGTCAAGAAATGGAAAATCAGCTTCGCACCAAAACCCGAATCTCGATCATTATAATCGTCAAGACACGACCGCCTATAAAGCAATTGCTTGTTGCCAGTAATTTTTGATTCTGAATCTATTTAAAAGACTTTCTAAGAATTCAGAATCATGTACTTTATGTATACTCCATTTTTTGAATTGTTTCTCTTTGATTTGACCTTGCCAAACTGTCAAGATCTCATTTCCTTTTAGATCTATTTTATCTGATTTCTGCCAATCTATTCTGTTTGTTAGTAGTTTATGATACTGCTTAAGAGCTTTTGAACCTCCTTCTACCACTATCAATGTCATGTTTTCACTAACAACACATAACCCATTTAATTCGAGTTGTTGAGCAGTCTTATCAACCTTGAAGAAGTGCTGGGAATCTACAAGCTTATT
The DNA here is from genome assembly GCA_030555785.1 of Yamadazyma kanchanaburiensis. Taxonomy (NCBI): domain Eukaryota; kingdom Fungi; phylum Ascomycota; class Pichiomycetes; order Serinales; family Debaryomycetaceae; genus Yamadazyma; species Yamadazyma kanchanaburiensis. Next base: position 57,916 of record JANIVJ010000009.1, on the reverse strand, counting down.
AACTCTATATACATTATGGAAAATCCCTTTTGAAAGATCTCTTTGTCTTTGTTCATGATGTTTCTCATGGATTTGATCTTTGGATAATTGACGTTGTTCATTCTGTTTCATATGATTCTCGTATCGTTGTTGGACTTCTTTCTTTACCCGTTTTTCTATGGCAGTTGGATCTTTAATGGCTTCATTAGTTAAAACACTCATAAGATTTGATAGTTTTACTTTTGGTGGTGGTGGTGGTTCAAGACCTTTTCGTATACGTTCTTGTAAGATTTTCTGTTTTTGCAGCCTTTCATTTTTACGTTTTCTTTTTAGTTCTTTCTTTGTAAGATACATAGGAGCTTGTCCTGGTAGATGTTTATCATAAGCGGGGCGTAAGAAAACAGGGTGTTGGATATAGAGAGATACTGGTGATGATTCGTTATCTAATACTATAGAATTGGAATATGAGGGTCCTTCAAGGTATGGTTGGTCCCACCATTCAACAAAGTCATTTTGGGGGACGGGGTCAAGGTATGCCATTTCATTTAATTTTTCCAGTGGTAAGAGTCCTTTAGCTTTAAGTTGATCATTTTGTTCTTGTTCTTTCCTCTTGAGGTCTTGTTGATTACGAAGATCATTTGCAAGTTGGATGTGTTTTCCGGGAGTAAACTGAAACGCATTTGGACGAGATCTTCTAGTAGGTTTAGAATCACTTAAATATGGATTAGATGTAGTACTATCATGATGACGTTTATGAGGATTGAAATTTTGGGGTAGCTGAGGGATTGGAACCATGTCTTTAAGAAACGGGTGGATTTCTATATCAAGACCTTTGGAGGTGGGTTTTCGTTTCTTATCATTTGAGTCCATGGTGTGTGGGGTTAGTAGAGTAGAATAGATGAAGGATAGTTACTCAGGCTCTCACTCGTCTTCTCGCTCTTCTCGCTTCCTCTTCTCGCCTCCTGCGCTCTTTCCTTCATTGCTGATCTACAATGATTGTCTCTTCACATGAACATGTCAAGAAACTAGAAATTGCATTACCCCTTCAACAATTCATTCAACAAGTGGTTGATTGTGACATAGAATCCTTACCAAATCTACTCAATAAGAATTTAAATTGGGAAAAACCTCGTGGTGATTTATTTCATTGGATTGATGTTTTAAATAGATTCGATGAAATATTTGAATCGTTGATTGGTCAATATAACCTTGAAGATGAATGTCCTAAACTCATTCTCATTAATCAACAAGATCAAGATTTATTAGTTAGCTGTTTAGAATTCACCTTTTTATTATTAGAACATTGTGAGAACAGAGGCATTTATAATTCAAGTGAACGGATTTTTCAACTTGTAAATACATCGTCAATTGATGTTAGACTTTGTGCTTTAAAAGTAGCCTCTTCATTAAGTGAACGTCATTCTTCATTAAGATTCCCTGTTACTAAAGAATTCAAGAATAAGATTCTTGATATTATTCATTGTTATCCACCATTAGTACCATCTACGTTTCCATTAAAGAAAGGAGACTTATCTCTTGGTGTAGGAGATCATTACTCTTATTGTGCATCGCTTGAACATCATAAAACTCCTGATCAATGGAGTCAAATTAGTTTCCCTTATTACAAAAAAGTTCAAACTTCAAAGAAAAAAGTATCTGAAACTCTTTGTACATTTACGATTTCTGATGAAAATGTAAGAAAATTATCTATAGAACAAATCTTTGATAAAGGATCAGAATCTTTACCTTCAAATTTATGGTTTAAATTTGGTCTTCATGCTCTAGTAGTAAAAGGGTTTAATTCAAATACTTTTGATGCTATTCATCTCAGACAAAAACTCTTGATGTCAAAGCTATACGCTATTAGTTTCATTGTAAGTTGTACCAATGAAGAATTCATATTCTCTAAAGTATTTGAACCTGAACCATATATCTTTAATTTTCTTGTTGATATGATTTCACCAGAAAATATGGATAAATTATCACATCCAGTATATTTTCTGGCGGTTAAAACTCTTGGTTCAATATCTCTTAAAAAAGTTTGGGGTGCTGAACTTGTAAGATGTTTAGGAGGAAACGTTAATCATGGAATTCTTTATCAATCTCTTAGATATATTCATAAGAAATTAATTAGAAATGATAAAGATTGTAATCCAAGAGGATATATATACTTTTTTAATATGATTGGTAATTTGATGGATACAAAAAGTTCTACTTCAAGATTATTATCAGGAGGTATTCTTAAAGAATTGATGATGTTTCTTGAAGATCCTCATAAGTATTGGTGGCAAGCATCAGCTGCAGTACATTTAATATCAGTATTTCTCTTTAACTCCCCTGAATCATTAAATGATTTTGTTAATAATAATGGATTTGAACTTATTATAAAAGTTGTTGGATATGAAGTAAATCAAGGAATTCAAGATCCTTCATTTGGTGGAGGTCGTCCAAAAGATTCAATTGTTCAATATCAAATACTTTTCAGAAAAGCCAACTTCATGAGGAACCTTTTAAAGTTGGTGAATTTCTTAATTAGACGTGATACAGGTGATAGATTAAGAAACTTATTTGATTCTCCATTACTTGAAAGTTTTAATAAGATTCTTTTAAATCCAAAGATCTTTGGTCCAATGATTGTGGCATCAACAATTGATTCAATTTTTAATATTATTCATAATGAACCAACTGCATTTTCAATACTTAATGAAGCAAAAGTTATTGATATAATTTTAGATAATTTCGATAATCTTTTCTTTCCTGATTCAACGATTATGTTATCATTTCCTGAAGTTATTGGAGCTATTTCTTTAAATAAAGATGGGTTACAAAAAATCATTGATAAAAAATGTATTGAAATTTATTTTGAAAAATTCACAAGATTAGATTATTGTAAGATTTTATCAAAGGATTATATTACTGGGACTTTAGGTGAAGCATTTGATGAATTGGGTAGACATTATTCTGTTTTGAAACCAATTATCATCAAACAAATTGAAGGATTGGTCCAAACAATTCCTCAGATTGTCAACAATTCTATCAAAGGTATAAGATACTTCTCTATAGAAGATAATGAACCAATTGAAAAATGGGATAATTCAGAATATGGGAATATTTATCAAGCAACTATTTCATTCCTTCGTAGTATAATAACTGAAGGTAATTGGACAGAAGAAATTCTTGAAAAAATCGAATTTAAAAAATGGTTAAATTTATTTATGATCCCAAAAGTTCCTTATGATTTTGCAACTGAATGTTTTAGTCTTGTTGAATTATTTGCTTTCTTTGTCGATCAAGAAGATGAAAGAAATAATTTACAACCATTTTGTCAATTTCTTAAATCATTTTTTGATTCTCCTTTAATACATGAATTTTTGAGTTTCCCAAATTCAAAATCTTATTTTGATCATGTATCTAATGATGAAGATAAATGTAATGAGTTTATGCAACAATTGAATTATATAAATATCATTTTAGGTGGTAGTTGTTTCAAATGGGGGATCATCTCTCATAAGAATTATAATATCTTATCATCATGTTTTGGTGAAGATGATGGTATTTTCTTAAAGAAAATCGGGAAATTACTTGAAAAAGTATTGATTGAAGAAAACTTCATTAGATCAAATATAAGTGATGATATTTTAATTGAAACAACTCCTCAACCAGAAGAAGGATCAGAAGATCCAAAATTAAGAATCTTTATAAAAGATCCTTCTATGGAACATAAACCAAATTATCAACTTCAAAAGACAAAAATCTTTAAAAATGTCATACAAATTAGATTAGTTTGTTTTCAATTAACTCATTCAATCTCTGATTCTTTTAATTATCTTGGTAAACTTATTATGCATAGACGTCAAGAATTTAATAGTGCTGATATTAGAAGAAATGTTGTAAAGATAAATAATACTTTGGCACTGGTGTTTAAAGACTTGACCCAACTTGATGATTCTATTCCAAATAAGAATTCTTATTATTTTATGGTTACTAAGATACTTTGGTATGTATTACATCAAAAAGATCGTGGTAAAGATATCATTCAAACTGGGTTAAATATTGGTTTGGTTCAATATGGTGTTTATGAGAATCTTGAAATTCTTTATAAGTCTCTTTCTTCTTCTCTTGAACAAGGTGATGATAAGATTGATGACAATTTTTTTAAAGTGGTGATGAATAATCCAGTGTCTATTAATAAAAATACTCTTATGACTATATTAACTATTTTTATTGGTGCAACAGATCTGTCATATTATCCAAATTTACCAAGTCCATCATATCTTTTCCATAGTTTTGAAGGTGAAAAAGTTGAATATATAGTACCAACAATAAAATATTGTGGTGTTTATGCATGTGGTGTTTTCAGAGATTGGAAAGATTTAAAACGTCTACCAAAATCTTCAGATCCAGTTGTTGAAAAGTTACTTAAACTTATTAGAAACATCGTATCAATTCCTTCTTCGAATTTAGGGTTTAGATTACTTGATCCTGAGTTTGTATCTCCTCCTGTTCAATACACAAAGTATCTTGAAGAGAATGGATTAAGTGAAACTGATGCAATCCATTACTTCAAACATACTAATAATTATGAACAATTACAAAATGGTAATTGGCCATGTCCAACCTCAGGGATTTCACAAGAAGTAATCGATACTCTTGAATCAGCAGTGAAGAACTGTCCTCTTGAATTGTATCCTGAGCCAAAAGAAGTACATGTTGACGAGTATGAAGATAATGTTAAAGATCAATCAATTGAATTTTGGTGTGATGTTACAAATATGTATCCATCATTTTCTGATCAAATCACTGAAATTGTATATAAATCAAATCCAGATTTAATGAATGATTTGGTGTCTCTGATTAATGATTTAAATGATCCACAAGTACTTAAAAGGTATATGAAATTATTTGGATTAATAGTCCAATATTATCTTAATAAAGAGGGTATAAATATCGATTCCAAATATTCTCAATTCATTCCAATTTGTTTTAAAACCATTAAATCCTTTGATTGTGTAGATGAACCTTTTTATATCTCGTCTATTAAATTATTTGAATGCTTTTTATTATATAAACACTTTCCTCAACCTGAAGATACAAAACCTGATACTCTTCGAGTCATTCAAGGACAAAAAGATTTCATAAGTGACATACAAGAAAAAGAAGTATTCAACACCTTATTAACCTTATCACCAGAATCAAATGATTCTATTGAAGGTATGATTGATCTTTTAAATGTATATTGTAAGGTTGAAGATTATAGACTTGATATCTCCAAATCCAATCTCGTTGCAAAGATCATTAGTAAATCTCATCAATTTGCATCAGAAAACAACAAATCAAATGAAAAAATCCAATTAAAATTAGGAGTGTTATTAAGACGTTGTTTTGAAAGTCCAAAAATCATTAAAAATTATATTCTTTCAGAAACTAAAGATCTTAGACTTCCAAATATTAAAAAGGATTTGAATACAATGATGAGTAGGAAATTTGGTATTGTTTCTAGAAATCCGGAATTATTTGCTCAAGCTATTTCTGATAAAGCAAGGTTAGTTAATTTTGATGAAGATCTGGTAGATACAAAAAGTCTCATTACTTTCTTACCAGAAGATGAAGAATCTCCAGATCAAACAAATGAACCAATGGAAAAATCGTCAATTATTCATTCTCTTGTAACTGAATTAATCAAAGTATGTAAACAAGATTATATTTCATCACCTCCCGAACCAGAAACTTCATCAAAGGATAAAAAGGATAAAAAAATGCTTGAAATCTTTAAAAATAAAAACTTTGCCCATGCTTGTTATCTTTTACAAATTTTAACTGAATTACTTGGTAGTTATATGACATGTAAACTTGAATTAGTTACGTATTCTAAAAAGCAAGGTGGTGATATTAAACCGAGATCAACTGCTTTGAATGTATTGATTCATCAATTAATTCCAACACATCTGTTGGATAATGTTTCAAATATTGAATATGAAAGAAGAGCATCAATTTCTTCACTTGCTAAATTGACCTTATTATCTTTAATTTCTACACCAATTTTAGATTCTAAAAATCAACCAAATCCTAAAAAAGAAGATGCAGATTTGGCATTGATTAGAAAATTCTGTTCTGATTTAATTGTTAAAGCAATGAAGGATACTCCAAATTCAATCCTTCCAATTAAAGAAAGGTATAGTAAATTGATTGATATATTTGATTTAATTAGTTCAATGCTTTCAAATAAATTTCGTCAAGTTACTGGACCTTTACTTAATAAAGAAGCCACGAAATTTGATCCATTTTTCATTGCAAAAAGTTTAATTGATAATCAAGTACCAAATCATATAACTTCATTAATTGCATCATTAGATTTAAATACTCCAGATATTGAAAAAATAATTAAATCTTCAATTCATCCTTTAACCCTTTTAGGTAAAGCTAAAACGGATTTCCAAGATAATTTTGAAGAACCTCAAGGTGATAAAGATGATGATTTACCAGAATTTGAAGATGATAAAGAAGATCCACCAGATTTATTAAAAAATAGTACTTTAGGTATTTACGATATTGAATATGATACAGAAGATGAAATGGATTATTATGATGATGAAGGATTAGAAGCAATTAGTGAAGGAGAAATGAGTGATGATATGAGTGAAGATGGTGATAGTGATGATATGGATGAAGATGGAGATGAGATACATCAATTAGAAGCTGATATTATGGAAGATGAGTCTATGATGGAATCGATTCATTATGACGGTGAAGATGATGAAGATGATGAAGATGAAGAAGAATTTGATTCTAATGATTCAGATGTCGAAATTATTGATACAACTATTGGTGATGGTAATGAATATTATATTGAAGGAGATAGTGAAGATAGTGAAGGAGAAGATCAAAGTTCAAGTGAATATGATGAAGAAGAACTTGATGGATGGATTGAAGATTTAGATAGTGGTACAGATGAAGAATCAAATCAAGATATTCAACCAAGAACATTTACTATGAATCCAATTGATAGAAATGAAGATTCAAGTGATGAACCAGATTCAATTGATTTAGATCAACCAAATAGAAGACAAGTTGGAGAATTCGCTACAACATTTTTTGATGCTTTAAGACCTGCAATGAATGGTAGATTTGTTGATGTTTTTGAAGAATTATTACAAGGACGTCAAGGAGGGAATTTACCAGGAATTATCAGAATTGATAGAATTGGTCCTTCAGGAAATGGTGGACCAAGATTTGATAGAACTTTAGAAAGTTTATTAGAAATCTCAAGACCTTCAAGTCAAGATCCTCTTAATAATTTATATATTAAATCAACTATTGAAAGATGGTCAGATGGATTAAATAAATTCGAAGAAACAAATAAATTCAGTATTATAAATAATACCATTTGTATGATTATAACTCAAATCTTTGATGCTAGTGTTGAATTAGAAAAGGAAAGAAAATTAAAAGAAGAACAAGCAATGATTGAAAGAGAAGAAAAAAGAAGGAAAAAAGAAGAAGAAGAAAGAAAAAAACGTGAAGAAGAAGAAAAGCAAAGACAAGAAATTCTTAAAGAAGAAGAAGATTCAGAACCAATTATGGTTAGAATTGGAGATCGTGAAGTTGATATTGGTGGTACAGATATTGATCCTGAATTTTTTGAAGCATTACCAGATGAAATGAGAGAAGAAGTATTTACTCAACATATTAGTGAAAGAAGAGCAAATGCAAGAAGAGGTAGTAATAATGAAGCATCAAGAGAAATTGATCCAGATTTCCTTGATGCATTACCTGATCAAATTAGAGAAGAAATTCTTCAACAAGAATCCATGTCAAGATATTCATTCATGAGAGATGAAGATGATGAAGAGGATGAAGATGATGAAGATGAAGATGAAGATGAAGTTCATGAACAACAAGAACCAAAAGAAAAGAAAAAGAAAACCATTTTCTTTACACCGCTTATTGATAAATCAGGTATTGCATCAATAATAAGATTATTATTTTTACCACAAAGTACAAATAAACGTGATAATATTCATCAAACGTTAAAGTATTTGTGTTATAATAAACAAACCCGAGTTGAAGTTGTTCATTTAATTGTTTCAATTGTTTATGAAAATTTAGTTAATCAAAAATCTAATGATAAAATCTTTCATCAATTAACGGTTAAAAGTTTAAAAAATACCAGGGTTAAAACGATTTTACCAATAAATTCAACGCCAGTTTCTATAGCAGATCAAATGCTTGATTTATTATTGTTTTTATTAGAAAATAATAATCAATTAAGATATTTCTTTCTTACAGAACATGAAAATCCTTATATTAAACATAAACATAAAAAGATGAAAGGAAGGTATAATAAAACAGATAAATATCAAATCAATTTCTTATTAAGATTACTTGATAATGATCTTTTAAGAGAAGATCAACCATTTATGGATATTCTTTCAAGAATTTTATTATTAACTACAAGACCTTTAAATCTTTTAAAGAAAGAAGATAAAATCCCATTTAATCCACCAATTATTCCTGATTATTTATTTAGTAAGATGATTAAGTTTTTAACATCAAATGATTGTCCAAATACTACATTTACTAGAGCCATTAGTTCTATGCAAAATCTTACAAATATCAAGAATTCTCAAAGGATTTTTTCAGTTGAATTAAGTGATCAAGCAAGTCAATTAGGTAAGAATATTATTAAAGATTTAAATATGTTAACTAATGAATTAAAACTGATCAATTATGATAGTGAATCAAAAACGTTTGCCAAGTTCAATGCATCAAGTTCTGATCAAGCCAAACTTTTAAGAGTTTTAACCGCTTTAGATTACATGTTTGAAAATAAAGGAGAAAACAAAGTAGTTGATGATATTGAAGAGCTTTCGAATTTATATAAAAAATTAGCTTTAGGATCCTTATGGGATGCATTAAGTGATTGTTTAAAAGTATTAGAAGAGAATTCAGAATTATCAAATATTGCAACTATTCTTTTACCTTTAATTGAAGCCTTAATGGTTGTTTGTAAACACAGTAAAATTCAAATTAAAGATACAATTAAATATGAAGTTAAAAAGATTGATTTTACTAAAGAACCAATTGAATCATTATTCTTTTCATTTACTGATGAACATAAAAGAATTTTAAATCAAATGGTTAGAACCAATCCAAATTTAATGAGTGGACCATTTGCTATGTTGGTTAAGAATCCAAAAGTGTTGGAATTTGATAATAAGAAAAATTATTTTGATAGGAAACTTCATGAAAATCTTGAAGAACCAAAAACTCTTGGTATTAATGTCCGTAGAGATCAAGTTTTCCTTGATAGTTATAGATCACTCTTTTTCAAATCAAAAGATGAATTTAGAACAAGTAAATTAGATGTTAGCTTTAAAGGAGAAAGTGGTATAGATGCTGGTGGGGTTACAAGAGAATGGTATCAAGTTTTATCAAGACAAATGTTTAATCCTGATTATGCATTATTTACACCAGTTTCTTCCGATTCAAGTACTTATCATCCAAATAGAATTTCTTATATCAATCCTGAACATTTATCATTCTTCAAGTTTATAGGTAAAATCATTGGTAAAGCAATTTTTGATAATTGTTATTTAGATTGTCATTTTAGTAGAGCTGTTTATAAGAGGATTTTAGGAGCTAAAGTAAGTCTAAAAGATATGGAAACTTTAGACTTGGAATACTTCAAATCACTTATTTGGATGTTAGAAAATGATATCACCGATGTTATCACAGAAGATTTTTCTGTTGAAACTGATGATTATGGTGAAAAGAAAATAATTGATCTTATACCAAATGGTAGAAATATTCCTGTTACTGAAGAAAATAAACAAGATTATGTTAAAGCTGTTGTTGAATATAGATTACAAACTTCTGTTGCTGAACAAATGGATAACTTTTTAATTGGATTCCATGAAATTATTCCAAAAGATATCATTTCAATATTCGATGAACAAGAATTAGAATTATTAATTAGTGGGTTACCAGATATTGATGTTCAAGATTGGCAAAATAATACTGTTTATAATAATTATTCTGCAAGTTCTGATCAAATTCAATGGTTTTGGAGAGCTGTTAAATCTTTTGATAATGAAGAAAGAGCAAAATTATTACAATTTGCAACTGGTACTTCAAAAGTTCCATTAAATGGGTTCAAAGAATTGAGTAGTGCAAATGATGGTAGTAAATTTAGTATTCATAGAGATTATGGTAGTCTTGATAGATTACCATCTTCTCATACTTGTTTTAATCAAATTGATTTACCAGCTTATGAGAGTTATGAGACTTTAAGAGGGTCTTTGTTGTTGGCTATAACTGAAGGTCATGAAGGTTTTGGTCTTGCTTAGGTTTAGTAGATAGTAATATATGAAGATAAATTTTTCCAAGTTTCTGATGCATTTATCTTGACTTCTTTTATTTGCTCTTTTTAAAACATAATCAATCATTTCTTCTCCAAATACTTTCGTTTGAAATTCATATTATTACCTATATAATCTTCTATACACCTTTTGTTTTTCGGGTCACAGTGGTCTAATCCACCTCCTCCAACTAAAATGCTTCATGTATATTAAATTCTATAAATTTTGCGAATTTTATTTTTGCAGCCATTCGCCAAAGCCAGAAGACATAAGAGGAATAAAGATCCAAAAACAATCTTTTCCAACAACAAACAAATAAAGAGTTCACTACAAGTTACAAACTAGTAGTCTTTTCTTCTTTACAAAAAACTCTTTCCTAGCATACTTAAATATATTACATAACTATATTATGTTGTACAGCATTAACCAAATACAACTAGAAATAACTCTTCAAACTGGACCCACCAGACGAGTCTCTAACAACCAAACCATCGACCCTATTAAATTCTATGCTTTTGTATTAATCTCTGTCTTTAATTTATCCGACCAGGCCCGGGGTCGTGGACCGCTCGTCCATTAGGTGTCTGACACATTCTTATCAGTAGACACAAGTCTTAACGCTTCCGCCAGTCTTAACACTTCTACTGCTTCATCTAAAAAAGTAACCACCTCTGTTATTCTCTAACAATCCCCACCATCTGATCTTATCTCTAGCCATCCTGATCGCACCCCGTATTTTTGTACCTGCCGTGTCGGGTTTAACGTTATCTCATCTGACTCAATCTCATCTGACTCACTTTGACATATTTTTATAAAAGACCGGGAGTTTCTACAGTTCCCCAATAATGTCAGTTAAAACTAAACCCGAGAGGTCTAGTTCCATATCGTCATTGGACTCAAATTCAGATTCTATTAGTTTTTCAGCTCCTCAACAGACTCATCAATATCAAGAAGTAACAGCAGATGGATTTCATGATGTGGCTTTAGATTTGAGATCCGTAACATCTGAAGCTGTTTCAAGACAGTTATCAAGAATCCAATCTAGAAACTCAAAAGGTCCAGAACCACAACCCCAAGATTCGTTATCAGATCTTGAAAATCTTGTTAAAGTAACAAGTAAAGACGATAATAAGTTCACGAGATTTTCAAATAAGACCAAATATATTTGTTTGACCTTGGCTTCAATGGCAAGTTTTCTTTCACCATTATCATCACTTTCTATTCTTCCAGCATTCCCAGAAATAGCAGATCAGTTCCATACAACTGAAGAAATCATCAATGTCTCAAATGCTGTATTTTGTGTATTCATGTCATTGTCTCCATGTATTTTTTCTCCATGTAGTGATATCTACGGAAGAAGACCAACATTTCTTTTTTGTAGTGTGTTTTATGTAATATCATCAGTATTAACAGCTCTTTCACAAAATTTAGCAATGTTTTATATCTTTAGATGTGCAGCTGCTTTATTTGGTACCTCTTTCTTTAGTCTTGCAGGTCATATTATTGGTGATATTTTCCATCCCCATGAAAGAGGTAGAGCTATGGCTTATATGATTTGTGGTGCACAAGTTGGTACAGGGTTTGGACCAGTGATTGGTGGTGTAATTATAAATTTTACTGTTTGGAGAGTCATCTTAGCTGTAATGGCTGGTCTTGGTGGAGTGGTTTTCATACTTGCTATTTTCTTCTTACCTGAAACTTCTGTTCAAACTAAACATTCAATTATCTTAGAAGAACTTCGTAAAACAAACCCAAAAAGAAAATTCGTTTTTGTTAGATATAATCCTTTTAGAGTTATGAAAGCTTTGAAATATCCAACCTTATCAATAGACGGGTTTATTTCTATTGCTGTTTTATATGCCATGTATCAATTACAAACACCAATTAGAGCAGTTTTAGAGCCAAGATTTCACTTATCTAAACCAGTTTATTCTGGTTTAATGTATTTAGCCCCTGGTTTAGGGTATCTTATTGGAAGTGTTTTTGGAGGTAGATGGGCAGATTGGACAGTTAAGTATTATGAAAAGAAAAAGGGAAGAAGAATACCTGAAGATAGACTTTATACTGTTCTTATACCTTTGGGAATATTTTATCCTATAAGTACATTGATATATGGATGGACTGTTCAATTTGAAAAGGGAGGAATGGCTGTGCCATTGATTTTTCTTTTTGTTGGTGGATTTAGTCAAACATGTATCTTTCCAGCTTCAAATGTTTATTGTGTAGATTCCATGCCTGAATTAGGAGGTGATGGAATTGCAAGTAGTTATTTTTCAAGATACTTGGCCGGAGCAGTTGCATCAGCAACATGTTTAAGAAGTATTCAATCTATTGGTTTAGGTTGGTCATGTACAATAACTGCATTTGCTTTATGGGCAGCCTTTGGTTGTGCTGTGGTATTAATTATTTGGGGAGAGGACATGAGGATAAAGTCTTTAATAAAAAGTGGGTTAAGGGAAGAAAAGGATATAGAGAAAAAATAATAGAGGAAAGTTTATAGATAATATAATATTAATATGTATTCATTTTATGCTAAACTAACAAATAGATTTTCATCTTTTGCTATTTTTGGCCATAAAACATGTTTTTGACCTTCTTCATTTTCTGACCAGATTTTTACAAGTAGTTTTTTTGCATCCATGATATTCCCAGATCCAACTCTCATATAGAATGAATCCATTGAATTTAATACCCATTTTCTAGCGTTGTCTGTAACCACATCAACTGACATTATAAAGAATGGGAACAATAAAGCACAATCCATCACTGTACCAAATAACTCATCGATATTATTAATCATTCTTGCAACTATAGTCGTAGAACGAATACTTGATGCTGGTTCCATAAGCACACATTGACGTAGATATAACCTTAAAGCTTGTCTCAAGACTTCAAAGAACTTATGATGATATTCAACTGTTTGATTGGATATCATTTCTTGTGTAGATTCAAGAGGTGTACATGTCAAGATTTCTTGATCTAATATATCAGCTTCCATCAAAATTCTTTCTGAAGCTTCTAAGCTTTTTTGTTTCAATAGTGATTTCGATAAGTCAAATATCTTTCTAGTAAGTTTATATAATGGTTTACTCACTCCCATATATGCTTCAGGATATTCATCTAAGGTCTCTACATATTTCATATACATATCAGATTCCTTTTGATCTTCCTCAAGTAATAATAAAGTAGGTGCTGTAAATTCATGATAAACAAGATTATTCTTCAACCAAGTAAATTCCAGGGTATATGTACGTACTTCAGATTTACAAATCATTTTTTGTGCCATTTTAAAATATAAAAACCAATCAGTATTTTGATTTTTATTTTCTACAGATATCATTATTAGTAATGTTGCAACAACAACTTCTAATGCTGTATCGTTTAATAACAAGATCGAATTAAGTCTTTTATGAATATTTTGTAAGAGATCACGTTTCAAGTCAACATATTCTTCGCTTCCATTACTTTCAAAGTGAAGACATGACCATACCAAAAGACTTTTCAAAACAAGTTCATCATATGAGGCTAAAGGTAAATAAGTAGAAACAAGAGAATTTGAATCGTTTCCAAGGATACTGAACTTGGGTGCAATCCGTCTTACAAAATAACCTAAAAGTGTTTCTGCTGGTATCTTGGGGACAGATTCGGGTAATTTAAAAGAAGAAATTTGAAACGTTATTGGTGAAGGAGAAGACCAAGGTGAAGTAGGAGAATTGAAATTAGAAAAGTTAAAATCATCAAGGTCTAGGTCTAGGGAATCTTCTTGGTTGGGTGACTCTAGGACTGAAGGTTCCATGGGTATTGAAACTAGTTTCAAATCTCCATCCAGATCTTTCAAGTCCTCGATCTTTTCTTGTGGAGTGGATTTCTTCTCATCTTTATCACCCTTCTCCAAATACTTTTCAGTAGTTCCATCAGACCGTAAACTATTAATCTGCCATATGATCTGTTCTTTTTCGTAGTTACAATCTAATTTAAGCCTCATACATGTCTTACAATTCGGTTTATTTCCATCACATTTTTTTCTAAGAGTTAGTAAAGATTAAAATATTTTAATTGATTACATACTTTCTTCTTCTACAAGTTAAACATCCAGATCTTGATCTTGTAAACTTTTTCATGTTTGAATTATTGATGAACTATGAGCCACAATTTGCAACCGCTCAAAAGAGTCACGTGAACAAGCCTTAGTTTTTTTTTAGCATCTTTATGAGGTTTTCACGTGATGTGTCAGATGAGATTCTTTATCATTTCGCACCGAGGCATATTCCCCAGATCACTCATCATGGATTCTTGTGGACCTTCAAATGCAGTTAAAAACTTAGCTCAGTATTCACAAAGAGATAACTCGATCCAGAATGACGTAGCTAGACATCAGAACCCTTTACAAACAAATTCGTTCAGAAATGGTCAAATGGTGGATAGAAATTTGAATCAGCAATTTAGAGATTTCGGAGGTAATGTAGATATGAGTTTTAATGGTCAACAGTTTCAGAACTTCGGACCACAATTCCAGCAAAACAAGAACATCCAGCAAAACCAGCACATCCAACAAGGGAACCAGAATCAAGCGAATCAATTTAAGCAAGGATGGGTTAATGATTTTTCAAGCATGTCATTAAATCAAAGACCCCAGGCCCAAGCCCAGCATCACGCACAAGTTCAAGGACCAGATCAAACACAGTCATGGCACACGCAGTTCATGAACCAATCAGGACAAATGGGTCAAGGACCCATGACCCAAGGACCCATGACGCAAGGACCTATGGCAGGTCAAAGATTCAACCTTAATACTAGAAGCAATCTCAATATTCAATACCACCCAAATCCAGCCAACTTAACAGAACATCAAGAAGTTCATAAATGGGAAGAGAACCAGCATTCATTTGAGCAACAGTTTCAAGACATAGAGAAAGAAATGGCTGAAGAGGAATCAAAACTCAGTAACCACAATAAAGAAGAATTTGCTAAAACTGCTCAACATATACACCAATCATTAAGCGAGCAAAAAGATGAAGAAATGGCTGCAAAATTAAAACAATCAAATTTCATGAAATTGATGAGTTCTATTTCAAATAAAGAAGTTGAATTGTCTAGTGAAGGAGATAAGCTTATTGATCAAGAAGGGAATGATATAAGAGATGCAGAGATTGACTATCATGAGCCTGAGTACGACGATGGACCAATGCTAGGGGGAGACGATGAAGACATTGGACCAATGACAGGACAAAATGGTGCAGGTGTTACACCAAGACATCTTTATACCGATGAAGAATGGGCAGAAGAAATGAAATTACAAGCAGAAAGAGATGCACAAGAGAACTCTCAAAGAAGCCATTTACCTGATCCATTAGCTCATATACCCGATGGAATGCTTGGGGATATAAATGGACCCCTTCAAGCAGCAAGAATTGTAAGTGGGAATCAAGTCAAAGCATCTGATTGGATGGATGATTTCGATATGACAGAAGATGGAATGAATCAAAAATCTAGCGCCAGTCTCAATAGATTAAGACAACAAGAGTATGATGCTTACAGACACGATGATGATTATGTTTAGTGTAGAAATAGACAGACACGATGATGATTATGTTTAGTGTAGAAATAGACAGACACGATGATGATTATGTTTAGTGTATAGAAATAGATAGAAAAATGTCGTCTCGGATTAACTAGTTCCCCTAACCCGAAGGTTGCGCTCTGAACCTGCCAGTGCCATGGGGAAATAAGGTTTTTAGTCATTGTGCTCGTAGTTTAATCACCAATGATTCGGACTTAAGTTGGTGATAGAGTTGAGGGATTTTGCAACCGATTGTATATTATAATAAGATAGTGCGAGTACCAATTTCGGAGTAAAGATTCGGAGTAAAGAATCGGAGGTAGGTCTGGAGTTAAGTCTGGAGTTAAGTGGAGACAGACTGAAGGTTTAACAAGATAGAGTATATAGAAAAAGAAATTATACTACAACAACCCCTTAGTATCTTGATTCATGAGAAATGGACCAAAGTCGTCCATTCAACTCGCTGTAAACTCTGTAGCCAATCTCCGATTATTTGTCCCTCGGGCGGGGAGGAAACCATTTACCTGATAGCTATAATATTCGGCGAGATCGACCATAATAATTCTAAACAATAAAGAACCTTGTATTCTTCAACCATACGGCCATCAGATAATATACAAACCAATAAAAGGAAAAGGAAAAGGAAAGTATATCACGTGTTATATTTTCTTTTTCGAGTAGTCACACGACTCATCAAACTCGTTGGGCTGTTGAGTGAGGCACGAGCTGTGATGTCTCTCTGTTCTGGTCCTCTCCTCTGGTCCTCTTGTGGTCCTCTTCTTGTCCTCTGCTTCTCTCCTAGCCAAGAATAGATCGGATAAAGTCGTTTATGACATACCCAATGACATAAGATAGACCGAGTCCGAATATTCCAGATTATGGTTACATAATCAAATAATCGCAAAAATTTCATATAATGATGTAACTATGATATCATAAATTTAGATTAGGTTCTAATTAAAATAGCTCTTCTATACACGGGCTATAACGGTGTTCTAAACAGGTGTTGCCTAACTTTCACCAAAGATTGACCAAAAATTGACCAAAAACGGTTCATTATAAAAAAATCTCAAAAATCCATCAAATCTACCAATCTCTTCTTCGGGGGTCGTCCCTCACCTTCTAGCCCCTCTACCCTGTCTAACCACACCATTTATTGTAACATTATCAGCCTATTCAGATTACATCATACTCCGATAAAATTATCCGAAACTAAAGATCCCCTGTATACGCCTCGCGTTATATACAGGACAGTCAATGTTGCGCCAAAAAGAAAACTTCCACTTAAAATCTATTTAAACCTCAGATCCCCCCCGATGATTAAATCATTAATAAATAAAACAATGACTACTTCTCAAACACCAATCGTAAATCCTTTCAAAATCGCTATCATTGGTAGTGGTAATTGGGGTACAGCAGTTGCAAAATTAGTTGCAGAAAACACTAGAGAAAAACCAGAAATCTTTGAAAAAGACGTTAATATGTGGGTCTTCCAAGAGGAAATTGAAGGTGAAAAGTTGACTGATATCATCAACACTAAACATGAAAACGTTAAGTATCTTCCAGGTATTCAATTACCAGAAAACTTGATCGCCAACCCAGATGTTGTTGATACTGTTAAAGATGCTGATTTATTAGTGTTCAATATCCCACATCAATTCTTACCAAGAGTCTGTAAGCAATTAGTCGGACAAGTTAAACCAAGTGTCAGAGCTATTTCATGTTTAAAAGGTTTAGAAGTTACAACTGAAGGATGTAAATTATTATCACAATCTATTACTGATACCTTAGGAATTCATTGTGGGGTTTTATCAGGAGCTAATATTGCTAATGAAGTTGCTAAACAAAAATGGTCAGAGACTTCAATTGCTTATGATAGACCAAGTGACTTCAAAGGTGAAGGTAAAGATATCGATGAATTTGTTTTAAGAGAAGCATTCCACAGACCATACTTCCATGTTAGTGTTATTAAGGATGTTGTTGGAGCCTCAATTGCAGGAGCTTTAAAGAATGTTGTTGCCATTGCAGCAGGATTAGTTGAAGGTGCTGGATGGGGTGACAATGCTAAAGCAGCAGTCATGAGAATTGGTATTAAAGAAACTATTAAATTTGCTTCATACTATGAAAAATTCGGGATCAAAACTTCTTTACCTCCACAATCAACTACATTCACTGAAGAAAGTGCAGGTGTTGCAGATTTAATAACAACCTGTTCTGGTGGTAGAAACGTCAGAGTCGCTAAGTATATGGTTGAAAAAAATGTAAGTGCTTGGGAAGCAGAAAAGGAATTATTAAATGGACAATCATCTCAAGGTATTTTAACTGCTAAAGAAGTTCATGAGTTATTAGAAAACTATAAATTACAAGAAGAATTCCCATTATTCGAAGCTACTTACAAAGTTATCTACGAAAACTTGGACGTTAACGAATTACCAAACTTATTAGAAAATTAGGATAGGATATTATAGATTAATAGGCACATAAATCACGCGCACAGTAATTATCTCCTAGATGTTAGATCGAACTTCACCACTAGACCGGATCTCCCTCTACAACTTCGCCAACTACCAGAACCAGTCCCACTCCATCTGGAACCATATGGTCACTCCACGTAGGTCTGCAGTATTTATCCTCCTTTTCCTAGGCTCTTTAGGTGAATTAAGAGTAGTTCTCACTAAAAGATCTTCAAAGCTAAGAAGCTTCCCAGGTCATATCTCTTTACCTGGTGGAAGAAGTGATGAAAAATCAGAGACTGAATGGCAAGTAGCAAGACGTGAAATGGAAGAAGAAATTGGATTATCTTCAAATAATGATATCTTATCATCACAATTTGGCTTTACTATTGAACATCTTAATATTATGCCTAGTTATTTATCAAGAACATTCTCTGCTGTTAGACCATGTATAGGATTCATGAAACATTCAAACATATCAGAAACTGATTTGATCAATAACCTTAAAGTAAGTCTTAACCCTGGTGAAAGTCTGTCAGTATTTAGTTGTCCTTTAGAAGATTTTTTATATCCATTAACTGATAAAGAACCAATTGAATGTATTGAACGAGAGAGTTTTAGGATGTTATGGGGTGGGATTGTTGGTAGTTTAAGAACGTATACTTTCCCACAATTGGTTCTGGGAGAAGCTCAATGGTTAAAGAATGTTGAACCATTATCAGAATCTGATGATAGTATAGATATTGAAGAAGAAGAAAAACAAAAACAATTAATAAACAAAGAAAAACTTGAAATGTGGGGTAGATTAGGTAGTCGTAGACATTCTGAAACAAATGAAAAAATTTATGATGTTTGGGGGTTAACTGCAAATATTTTACATGATTTAGCTAATGTAGCATATACAAATAATGCTACGAATTCAGAATTTGGTGAAGAGGAATTGATATATAGTATTTGGAAATATGGGAATCAGATGCAAGAAAAGAAGAGGAGTGAAGCAGAGACTAAATTGATTGGGAATAGAGGTAGAAAGGGAGATTTTGGGTTTGGTGATGTATTGCCTAGGGTTGAATATAATAGGGTGAGAAAGGTGTATGAGTCTAGGATGTAGGTAGTGAACCAGAGCGAAGCGATGGTGAACGATTTCCTGTTGTGTGGACTGTGGACTGTGGACTGTGGTGTGGCCTGTGGCCTGTCTCTGTCTCAGTCCCAGCTCAGTCCAGTCTCACTTTCTCAGTCCACTTCTCAGTCCACTTCTCAGTCCAGTTCTTCTCAGTCCACCTCACTAAGATGAATATTGACTCCCTTACAAGTACACTCCTAGACCTTCTAGACGAATATCAAAAGACTACAGAGTCCTTCCAAACATCCCTATCAAGAGGATTCATAGATTTGAGTCGGGCGAACTTCAATTCCCTGAAAACGTATGATCCGTCCAATTTTGATCTCAGTGCTTATGAAGCATGTAAGAAAGTGGATATGAAGGATGGGAAGATGGTGTTGATTGATTTGTTGAGGAAGCAAACGAAGGAGAAGATCAAGGCCACAACCAACGAGAAGACCAAGACCAACACCAACGAGAAGACCACGGCCAAAACCAACGAGAAGGACACTGCTATCACCTCAGGATCTAATTATAAATCCACCACTAAATCTGAAATCCACGAAGAAATTCTTATAAAAGACCCAATAAACCAGTTTGGTGCATTGGTACCGTACCAGCTTCGAGAGACCCAAAAAAGCTTTAGCACGAGTGTAGAGCACTGTGTGAAGATAGTAAATCTTAAAAGGAGGATAGAAGATGTGATACGAGATATTGAGAAGGAAGAGGAGAGAGACCAGTAAATAGTTATGCAATACACGATTCTAAGAGACCAGATCACAATACATACCCCCATTTATTATGCTATTACTTTTCAATGTCACTATACAAATCACTATCGTTCTCATAATCATCAGGATTGATTTCTGGCTCATCACTACTTTCTCCAGACTCTTCATTTTCTTCATCTGCAAATCTAGCCTTCTTGGCCTTCTTGGCTTCCTTCTTTGCCTTCTTAGCAGCTACATTTTCTAATTGATGACTTCTTCTTTCCTCCTTTAATTTCCTCTTCTTTTGTGCCAGTTGCTCTAATTTCTTCTCTTCTTCTACACTCTTTTTAATTCTAGAATGATAAATAGTTTTACTAGTACCAGTAAGATTTTCTTCAATTTTTGATAAGGTCATATTAATTCTTGGTCCTAATTCTGTAAGTTTAATAGCTTTTTTCCTTGTAATTTCAATATCTTGAGGTTTCTTATTAATTTTTTCTTGTTTGATTTCATTGATTTCAACTATAGCATCATCTTCTACTTCACTATCGGAAGTAACACCTCCAACAGAATAAGGATCCAACAAAAGATCACTAATATCTTCGTTCTTATTCATATTTGGCATTCCCTTGGTATTGTGATGAGCATTGATTAATTTCTTAATATTTCTGGAATTATCAACAATCTTTGTATCTATAGCATAATGTCTTAAACTGATTTCATTTGTTTCCTTATCTTTATTAAGCATCAAAACTCTTTTTATCCCATTAATTTTGGTCAGTTGTGGTTGAATTGGTGGGAAAATATTTTGAAATACTGTTACTAATAATTTTTCATGTGGTTCACATTCTGAAATCTTACCAAATCCATTTAATACAAGTAATGGAGGGTTAAGGAATTCTGGAGAATCTTTCCCAATAGTTTTTGGATGTTTTAAAATTTTGGCAATATCTTTATTAAGTGAGTAGCTATTAATTTTAAATTGTAACATTGGACCACGAGGCATTTTACCAACTCGAAGACTCAAAGATCCTGAGTCTGATTGGTTGAATATGAACAAATCACTAACTCCTAAAGGACCTGCCATAACAATAAAATCTTTTAATTTATTACTCTTTCTTTCTCGAAGATTAATAGCAGTATGAGGTTGCATAACGAATCTAAAATCTTTTACAAGTTGACTTAATGAATGATTTCTTAAAGATTGTCCTAACCTAAGCACCATAGACTTTGGGATCTTGGCTAACTCTTCTTCTGTTAATTTCTTATGAGTTCTTGTTTTAGTTCTTCTTCTTGCCATATTGATACTAAAAAAAATCTCATCTCATCCCATCGCATCGCGCAAGACTTAGAGTAATGAAGTCAAAGAGTACAAGAACATTAGATACCAAGGCCTTAGCTGAGAAAATCAAAAGAAATGCTCAGAAGAAGAAGCAAGATAAACCTGTAAAGGAAGAGGAGGTTGCAGTCGACAAAGAGGTGGATCCTGAGGTTGAAGTTAAATCATTCAAAGATTTTAATCTCATCCCAGAATTAATGGAATCAATTGTTAATATGAAATTCACTAAACCAACCCCAATTCAATCCGAATCCATTCCACATGCTTTAGAAGGTAAAGATATCATCGGGTTGGCTCAAACAGGATCTGGTAAAACCGCAGCTTTTGCTATACCAATTTTACAAGCATTATGGCATGCTCAAACCCCCTATTTTGGACTTGTTTTAGCACCAACAAGAGAATTAGCATTTCAAATTAAAGAAACCTTCGATGCCCTTGGATCCTCAATGGGTTTAAGATCAGTTTGTATTGTTGGAGGTATGGATATGATGGATCAAGCAAGAGATTTAATGAGAAAACCTCATATAATTGTTGCAACACCTGGTAGAATCATGGATCATTTAGAAAATACAAAAGGATTCTCTTTAAAGAATTTAAAATACCTTGTTATGGATGAAGCTGATCGTTTATTAGATATGGATTTTGGTCCTGCTTTAGATAAAATTTTAAAAGTTATACCAATTAATAGAACTTCATATCTTTTCTCTGCTACCATGACAAATAAAATTGCAAAATTACAAAGAGCTTCATTGAAAAATCCTGTAAGAATTGCAGTTTCTGATAAATATCAAACTGCTGATAATTTAGTTCAATCAATGATGCTTGTAAGTGATGGATATAAAAACACCTTTTTAGTTCATTTATTAAATGAATTTTTGGGGAAATCAATTATTGTCTTCACAAGAACAGTTGCAAACTCTGAAAGAACATCTATTTTAACCAGATTATTAGGATTTAATTCTGTACCATTAAATGGACAATTATCACAAACTCAAAGATTAGGGGCATTAAATAAATTTAAAAGTGGTAAAGCTAATATTTTAATTGCAACAGATGTTGCAGCAAGAGGGTTAGATATTCCATCAGTTGATGTAGTTATAAACTATGATATTCCAACAGATTCAAAAGCATATATTCATAGAGTTGGTAGAACTGCAAGAGCAGGGAAATCAGGTAAATCTGTTTCACTTGTGACTCAATATGATTTAGAATTATATTTAAGAATTGAAAGTGTATTAGGTAAGAAGTTACCAAAAGATCCATCACCATCAAAAGCGGTAATGGATTCATTACATGCACATGTTGATAGGGCTACAGCTGAAGCAATTAGACAAATGAAGGATATACACGAGAGAAGGGGGAAGAGAAGGGATGATAGGGATAGGGAGGAGAAATAGGGAGAAATAGGAAATAGTTGATAGGGTATAGAAATAAACGTGTAATGTAGAGGATGTAGGGGAGTGTAAAGGATGTAGACAGAGTAGATACAGAGTAGAGACAGAGATGTGTAGAGAGATGTGTAGAGACAGAAATGTAGACTGAGGGTAGACCAGGGAGACAGGGAGACAGGGAGACAGGGAGACAGGGAGACAGGGAGACAGGGAGACAGGGAGACAGGGAGACAGGGAGACAGGGAGACAGGGACACAGGGAGACAGGGAGAGACAGGACAGTACACTCATTCATATCTATTTAGGACCAGCCTATTTACTCACATTCTTAGACCATCAGGCCCTACTTACTCAAATAATGAACAGGACATTCTCCATACCCCTTCTTATTAAACCAATCCTTTATACACCCATAATGAAATACACATAAACACTCTAATCTCCCTACTTTATCACCAGGTTTTAACTCCTCTAAACATATAACACACTCATTATCATCCTGTAACATCTTCTCTTGAAACGTTGTGTTACTATTAACACTTCCAATATTAAAAGAATCTTGTTTTACCGTATCATAAGAAGTTCCTTCAATCGCAGGAATCAGTTCAAATTGTGGTCTAGGAATAGGTGGCATATTATACACTAACATCTTGTTTCTTGGATGTGATTGGTCCAGAAATCTTTGATGTTTATAATCAAAATCATAACTTGTTAAACAATTCTTAATATGGTCTTCTTTAAATCCTTCAAAATCTTCACTACTAACTTGATCAGAATTATCTTTGACATAAGCATTCACAAGATCTTTGGCACAAATAGGACACAAGTTATGATCACTTGAATCATCTTGGATTAATGAAGAGTTGGTAGAAGAATGAAGTAATCTTGTTGATGTTCTTGTACTATATTTAGTAAAGCTTTCATTATCATTAGAAGGAGGTTCTTCACCTAAAGCAACTCTAATCATTCTGATTTCTTCGACACAAGTATCACATGTTCTATAGACTTCTTGAGGATTTGAAGTGATCCTTATACCCCAAGGAGAAGCAATTGATGTTTGTGGTAAATATTTTAATTGTTTAGAAGAGCATGATCCACATACTAATTTCCCACATTTTCTACAATGGTGTCTTCTATTGAAGAATGTGAAGGGGGTTTCACAAAGGGAACAGTGTGTTGATTCAGGATCATCTTGCCATCTGGGGAATTCCGGAGATGACATAGCAAGGGTAGTGTGATAAGGTCGCAGGTGATCTCAAGACTCACAAGAAATCGCAGCCTTCACTCATGTCTGACAGACTTACACAGCTCCAGATTTGTGTGGACCAGCTTATAGAACAGTTTAATGCCGCAGTAAACTATGTAAACACTCAGAGTGACCAAGCTAAGCTAGATGAAGATCCAACCTCTGTGTCTAATATGGCTGCAAATGCTCCATTACCTGGTCAAACAGGTCCAACAAGTACAACGATTTCTGACCATCCGACCACAAGCATTGAACAACAAGCAACATTTGATAATACGGTAAACGAACTTTCTACTGATATAATCTTGAAATCCAGACAAATTTCCATGTTAATAGATTCATTACCAGGGGTTGGAATTAGTGAAGATAATCAGATGGAGATGATAAAGGAGTTGTCTAAAGAGCTTGAAGAAGTAGAGAAGGAGAGGGTACAGAAGATTAAAGAGAAGGATGAGTTTTTGAAGTGGACAGAGGGGATGATAATGGAGGTTGCATCCGGGATAAGTAGTACCAAGTCATAAAAGACAATTTATTTCTATTTACTCCAAGCATCACAGTCAATATCCCAGGTCTCAAACCATTTACTTCTCATACACTCTTGTCTAGACCAGTCTGTTCCATAGATTATTGGGATAAATTGATAATAACATCCTATCGATAACCCTAATATAATTATAGTTAATAAATAACCAAAGTACCGTCTCTTAACCATTTGATACTCTATGAAATAACTTATAGTAAGGATCATAAAGTATAAACTTGGTAAATAATGATGTAAAAAAAGTTCTCTTGATAAAAAGAAAAATGGTTGATAATGTACTATAAATCCTAAGATACTCTCTAAAGTCTTTTCATAGAAAACACTTACATCAATAGATTCGTTTTGTATAGTAAACGGATTCAAATGATTTATAAAATAAATCACTTGTTTTAATCCAATAAATAAAATAGCCAAAAGTCCAAAATAATATATAGCTATATTACCGAGATAATATATATGACTAGCTTCATCTGGTGTATGAATTCTAGCAGACGTAGAGTAATAGTTTACACCTCTTAAAAGGAAAGGCCAATACTCTGGACGAGAATTATATTCGTGATCATTACTAAGGTCTTTATTTACACTAAAGATGACTTTGTGGTATTCAATCAACTTGTCGAAAAATGTATACCCTTGTAAATCAACCTTTTCCTTTTCATTATCACCATCTAATAATGGATGACTATTATGTTCAATGTACCATAAAGTATTAGGTATAGTTGGTTCATTTATACACATGACTTCATTTTGACCAAACCCCCAACTTGGTAATTTACTTTTATGGCTCATTACTGAACAATGAGTACCTTGATGATATAATTGGAAAACCGATTCGGTTGCACGTAATTTGATCATTGGTAAATTGGTTTTAGAGTGGGATTTCTTAGATAAAATACGAACTTTAAATTCATAATTATGATCTCCTAATTGATCTCTTGTACCATTACAACTAACTTCATTAGCATAATCTTTCTCGGTAATAGGTGGTCTATGATCTCCAACATAAAGATATTTCCCTGTTGCCTTATGATACAATCTAATTAAATCACCATCTTTAATTGGTTTTAATTTGTTCTTTAATTGATCATCTGTTAATTTATTCTTTGGATGGATTTCCCACATATTATTGAAATCGGTATGGAATGGATAAAGTGTAACTTGTTGATAATTTGATCCTCCTTTATAACGATAATTATGTGAATGAAGATAACTACCAACTTCATTATGTTTAAGAGTTATAGTACTACCATAAACAACTTCAACAGGTTGGTTTGAAAGTGATTCAAATCCTTTGAGGGTGGATTTGAATCTTGGACTCATAGGTCCTGCTCCTCTACCAACATCAGATAAAAGATTAAAATGAAGATAAAAAATAGATACATAAATACTTAAAGGAATTTGAATTAGATAAAAGATTCTATATCCAAAATGTTTCCACCAATTCCAATCACTAACTTCTTTATCACCTAAAAGAGTCCATAAATTACGTAAAACAAGTACTCCAATATATCCAAAAGTTAAAAGTCCTGATAACTTTATAGAACAAACCGCTCCTAATCCAATACCTGTAAGAAGAAGAAACCCATGCCATTTATAACTGAATGAGTCTTGAAGTCTAGAATAACTATACATAAGAACTGTGAATGATATCATCATAATTAATGGTCCATCTAACATAATAAGTCTACTTTGAGTGACCATAGAGTTTTCAATCATCACCATAAAGGCACCTGTGGCTGATGCTAAAGTACTACAGAAATTGACTCTAAGAATCAAATAAGTAAGTCCAACACTAATAACACCACTCAATCCACTAACTAATCTTAAAGCTATAAATGGGACATTTTGAAATTTTTCAGTTATGTGATCGAATTCAAATTCTCCATCATAACCGCCCAAGAGAGCGACGAAATAATAAACAATCTTAGCCAATGGTGGATGTACATCTATAAAGAAGGCTTTATGGAAATATTTATGAATGAACCCACCAAAGTGAACTTCATCAAAAACCACCTCATCTGGAATTGGGATTTTGTAGAGTCTGATAAGAATTGATAACCCGAGGATGAGGAAAAGGAAGAACCTGTCAGTGTTGGTTAATTGTGATTTGGAGATGATGGCATCGTTTGGTTTTGAGGTGTAGTAGGGTTTATAAGGGCCCTGCTTATAGCCTGGTGGTAGTTCAGACATACGCGAGTAGTGAGAAGAGACTGGCTATATTGAGTGAACCAGAGCAAAGCGATGGTGAACGAAGAAGGATAGTGTGGGGAGAAGACAGTGTAGGGAGAAGACAGTTTAGGGAGAAGACAGTGTAGGGAGAAGACAGTTTAGGGAGAAGACAGTGTAGGGAGAAGACAGTGTAGGGAGAAGACAGTGTAGGGAGAAGACAGTGTAGGGAGAAGACAGTGTAGGGAGAAGACAGTGTAGGGAGAAGACGGTGTAGAGGGTAGAGAGAGGGTAGAGGACAGTGTAGAGAAGTGATGACAGAGAAGACTGTAGAGAGGCAGATCAAGTCTGGTGAGGCTCAAATACCTACTTTCCTACTTGCTTCTATTATCTATACGCTAAAATACCTACTTTCCTACTTGCTTCTATTAATCTATACCCTAATAAATACCTACTTTCTAATACCCTAATAAACACCTACTTTCTAAAACCCACCTTCTACCCTAACACACACCACCTTTTAATACCCTAAATACATCCCCCCACCCCGCTCCTCTAACTCATCAATTATCGTAGTAACATAATCAGATTTTGGATCCCATCCTAATTTGGCCGTACACCTTATATTTGTCAACTTTGGTAACCTCAAATCAGATATAGCAATTGCTAAATCTAATGGATGTAATTTTGTACTTGTACCAAGCATACCACTACTATCTATATAAAGCGACTTCAAAGGTCTTTCTATATCTATATACCTTAAATTATAATCATCGAAAAACCCGGCCGATATATAATCAACATATACCTGTAAAACTATCAAATTTGGACAATAATCAAATACAACGTCTAGTGTATTTTCCTTAAGTTTTGGCATGGGATATTCAACTTTTAAACTCTTTAAATTCTTACCGAACTTATACAATAACACCTTTATACCTTCATCATTAATTTGTGGACAATGTGCAAATTCTAGATGAGTTATTGATTCTGGTAACGTTGAATTTATAAGAAATTCATCACTTATACTACCACTAATACGTAAAGATGTTAGTTTAGGTGGCCAATGGATTTGTTTAAGTAACTTGGGATCCATTTCAATCGATGATCTGGGGAATGATAACTTGGTTAATTTATTTAAATTCCTTATAGAGTTGAATAACTCCGCTAAGTTAAGAGTTTCACTCACAAGTCTAAGATCAAGGATTTCAAGGTTTTCACAGTTCCTTAATGATACTAAAGGTGCTAAACCAAAACTGGTTTGTGGAGCAACAAAAGCTCTTAAGTTTTTACGAGATCTTTTCAATAATTTTGCAACAAAAGAATTTTTACCCGATTGAATTACATACGAGAGATCTAATGATTGGATGTTTTCACCAATTTTTTTATTATTTGTAACTGTATCAACAAACCCAAAAAAATTCGTAGCTTTTAGTTTGGGAAACCCATAAATCATTGGCAATGTGAGCTTATAGAACAACTTATTCAATCTAAGAAACAAAGGTCGAAGTTCTCCTCTAAAGAACAATACCTTAAGTATCTCTACAATGATTTCTATTGGGAAAGTCATTAATTGACCTTCTCTTTGTTTCTCTTGTTGTATAAGATCCAAAGTCTTTTCGAATTCTTCATTACCACCTTCTAAGCAACACTTTAGCACATCTATTTTTTCAAATTGGGACATTGGCCATATCTTGCCTTTAAATTTATTTTGTTTAGTTAATACATAAATTGAACTAATATTCATATTAGTCTTTCTCAGGAAATCATTATAATATTGATCATTAGCCTTATTAAAAAGGATCTCATCTTCTTCCTCTTCTTCACTGTTTTCCCCTGTGAAATCGGATTTATAAACGTATCGTTTATACGGAGGACGATACTGTTTTGGTCGTCTTTTATTAGCCATAAGGTATAGAGTAATCTGCGCGATGATCTGCCTATCGATGCTATCGATGCTATCGATGCCTATCGATGCCTATCTGATGCTTGTTTGATGCCTATCTTGAATTTTCTACTTTTGAACGAAGACTGGCTATCTTTCATTTGTATAGGACTAGCAGGTTGTGGCTTGTGTAAGAGGCCTATTCTTTTTGGAATGAACATCATAACTTTGTATGGTAGTTTACAAGCCTTTAAAGGTAATCTCATCGAGGATTTACTTAACAGATGAAGGTAGGAACCAAAGGTCTGGGGACTAAGATAATAGAGAATATACTTATATATACTTGATACACCTAATCTATACGGATCTAATGCATTTACTACTGGCTTCAACTCAGTCTCATAGATTACCTTAATGATCATTGGGTTCAGTTTAATATATGAAAGAGGATAGTGACGAAGGATAAATACTATACAAACATAAAAACTACAGATCCATTGAATGATTGGCTCTTTAAGGTGTTGGTTGATTTCAGATTCCGTACTTTGTTCTTTTTCTGGCTCCTCTGGTTTCTCTGGCTCATCTTCAAATATCGTAGCTAATCTCTCATTAACTGGTACAGTTTTCTCAATGGTACTAATCCCCAAAGGGTAAGGAAGAAACTCAGGCAGTTCCTTCATCTCTTTAATTGCCTTATTAAGTCTATCTACAGTTTTCCGCAACTCCATTACTTCTAAGTCATGAACTGTTTGAAGAGATTTAATCTTCTTATCATTCTCATCCATCCTATTAGACACTTTAGAGACAAAAGTATCAGACACTGACCCATGGTCAAAGAACTCCCTAACCAAATCAACTAGACCCCTGACCTTCTTTTCATCGATATAATCACACAAATTATTCTGAGTAATCAAATCATATTCACTTGCCTCAACTTGTTGTAAAGACCTTTCACGTGATCCTTCGAAAACTACACTAATTAATCTAAATAAACTAAAGATTACATAGATAGAGATGTTTACGTTACTAAATACAATGGCTTTTCTAGTCTCTTCTACAATTATATACCATCTAGTAAGTATCATACTAATCGCACCTAATAATGTACCTCCTACACAATATAAAGTCACCCATTTTTCACAATCAATGAGCTGTTTAATAAGGACAATTGGGTCTCTAAGGTGGTTTTTGATCATATCCAATGAGTCCCCACATGATTTATAAATCAATAATTTCGAATTCACCTGATTAAACACCTTCTCTTTGGCTTCCTTAACCTGTTTGAGCCAATTCCATGGCCACTCTATCAAGAACTTGACCTCCCAAGTAACCAATAATATAATAAACGCATCTGTAACAAGTACAGCTATGTCATTACTCGAAGGAGAATTTGGAAGTACTGGTACTAACACTGCTAAGATAGAAGGTAATACAATAATACCCAAGGTGAAATAACTGGAACGTGAATTAAATGAATCATCTGAAGGTAATTGAAACCTGGTAGTCACTGACTCGACCTCCTTTTTGACCCTAGAGAAGTCTGGCTCGTTGGTTGATTGGTTCTTTGTCTTCATGATATGTATCAAATATCCCTTTTTTTGCACCCGCATCTAATCATGATCATGTGACTAGATCTGGAAAAATTTATCTCACGTGACAGTTATATCGCGAAGAAAAAAATTTTCAGTCCTTAAAAAATTTTCATTAAACATGGTTTTAGTTCAAGATTTATTAAACCCAAATCCAGCTTCAGAAGCTCAAAAACATAAGAAGAAAACCCTTGTCCAAGCACCAAGATCATACTTTATGGATGTCAAATGTCAAGGTTGTTTAAACATCACCACTGTCTTCTCCCATGCACAAACTGCTGTCACTTGTGATAACTGTTCCACTGTTTTATGTACTCCAACCGGTGGTAAGGCTAAATTAACTGAAGGTTGTTCTTTCAGAAAGAAGTAGATGTGACGAACGATTCGTATTTGTATATTAGACCATATAATAATCTACCAATAAATAAATTCAGGAAATGATATTTACACTATTTACACTCTTATTTCCCTTCATAATCTCTCAAATCAACATCATACCCTGCTTTCTTCCCCTTTAATCTATACTTCTTACTTGCCTCTAAATTACTTGCAATTGAATCACTCAATTTAACAATATCTCCTTCAAAATCTTCTTCAGATTGACTAGTAAGTTTCTTCCAAACCTTCTTTCTTTGTTCTTTAATAAATGTCTTTTTTTGGATCTTTGCAAGTGTATCTAATTTATTCATATTTTTTTCAGAAATTTGATTCTTAACTGAAACACTTTTTTTACTTAATCCCCATAAATCTCCTCTTTCAACTTTACGAGCATCATGATATTCTTGTTTACCTAAACTTTTAGGAATTTGCCAAACTTCAATATTACCTGATGGTGCACATGTTGTAAGTTTAACATTCTTTTTAATTCTAGCTGGTACATCAATGATTCTAGGCCAATTATTTGGATTATCTATATCAAGTTGTCTACTTGAATTGTATGATCTTTCATAATCAATTTTTTTAATGTCTTGTGGTTTATTACCACTTCTTTTACCAATGAGGTATGAATATGATCCATTTTCGGTATTATTTCCACCAGGTCTACCACTTCCTGCTAATCTTTTCTTTTCTGATTTTTTCATTCTATCAAATCCAAATCCATCTTCTGAAGATTTATCCCATTTTGATGCTAATTTCTTACCTTTTTTCAATTCCATTGTGAATTTTGGTCTTTCAACAACTTTATCAAACGAACAGAAACTAAGTCTATGTTTATGAGATGGAATTTTATAATATTTAGGATCTCCAAGTTGAAGAGGACATTTAGAATGATGTGAACATGGAGCTAAGATTTCAAGATGATAATCAACACTTTGAGGACTGATATCTGATGATACATTTGAAACTTCAAAATCTTCAGATTCTTCAAATTCAAACTTAAGATCTTCTTCACTTACTTCTCCATGTTCTTTGATGATATCTTTTTCGAAATCACTGATTTGTTCTAATTCTATTTCTTTCTCTATTTCTGCTAAAAGTTTCTCTTCATGTGCTACATGATCATCAGTAATAATTTGATCTACATGTCTGAGTTTTTGTGGTTTGATACTTGCACCTTTTATATAAGGTCTTGGGATTTTACCAGTTTCTTTCTCATAAGATTCTGGTCTTATCATGATTTGTCTTGCTCTTGCGATTGTTTCAAATCCTACAGAGTTACCTCTTTCAACAAGTACAATATGACCTTCAGGATTAAGTAAACGAAGAATCATATGCATATTAATGTCAACATCTCTTGGGAAATGATGTTCTTTAGTTAAAAGTGCTTGGTTCACAATAATGAGATCGTAAGATTGTGATGGAAGGGTATCTCTTACATTTGTTTTTATGTGGAGACGAGAAGTATCTACGGGTCCAACATAAGCTGGCTGAGGTTCATCCACAGTCTCAAGGGGGGCCTCAACAGGATCCTTCTCTATATTTATATCTTTCTGTTCACACATTTGTCTTGATAACAATAATCTTGCCCTCTTCTTCATCTCCTTATTGGATCTACCTACAATATAAGCATCCTTTACATCAGGATTAAAATCATCCCCCATCACTTCATTCAACGCTATCATTCCAGTTGCAGGCCCATATCCAATACTTAAAACTTTCTTGGGATTCAAATCTTCAACTCTTTGTTTCAACTCAGAAAGTACCTGGAACGAATGGGCATAATCCTGAAGGAATAATGCAGCTATATGAGCATCAGCTTCTAAACTATTTGTAGGTGCTGATTGTAATTGTTCCTTCAGTAAAGATTGATAAATATTTGCAGCAGCGGTTCTTAATCTTCCAGGAGACTGTAACCTAAGGATGTTATTATTGATAGTCTCAGATATGATATCAGGAAGTTTAATTACATTATGGTTCATTCTACCTTGAAGAGTTCTTGGATCGAGTCTTGCTTCTTCTGAATTCTCACCTCTAATAAAAGAACCATCTTCGTTTCTAAAAGGAGAAGGATCGTATTGATTTTGAGAAGGTATAACCTTTTGGTCAGTTGACTTTTCAACTATATGACCCATGAATGTTTGAGTGTTTGGTTGTTGAAACGATGATAAGCTAGGCATCATCTGATGCGATGAGGTAGTTGGACTTGTGTCTCTAGAAGAGTATCGACACGGGAAGAAGTTGAATAAAGTATGTTTTGTACCACATGATACCCCTGGCCTTATCCTTGTTCCTCTTAAGCGTTCTCCCGTTATTCTTATTCGACTTATCATATTCATAGTCATCAAGACACTAACTATTTTTCGCAATAAAGTCGTGCTGTCGTAAAGTGAGCGTCCTTCACGCAACTACACCTACGCTTACTCCTATAGGCCATAACGCACTATAGGGCAATCTGACATACTTATATATTGTATGTAAGACGATAGTGATATAACAGAATATTTAAATATAAGATGTTATTAGACTAAACAATGACCCGTTTCTACCTAGCATCGATTATCTGTACTTAATAAAACTCATATATAATTATACTGTGAAAGGATGATGCAGAACCTTTGGTTCTGCACTATAAAATAGTGTAATAAGAACTAGTAGTTATGTAAACTAAAAGGATAAAACAAATATATTTATTTATATAGATTTCTAAAGTGTAAAAAGTAGTTAATTCGTTAACCAAACAATAAGCAAGTTTTTACTCTATCTTTGGCGTCCCGGGTAACAATTTACTATCTATAAACTAAGGTAAGTATCGTTGTACTCACCGTACCGAGGTACTACATTGTAGTACCATATCAAGCCATATAGCATATGTACGTGGGTAAAGGTCGCACTTTACCACAGTGCGCTATTCTCTCAAATTGTCCAACCAGAAATCAATCAAATCATGTCCAAGGCCATATTATTAAAGAAATTTGGGATTGGAATTGGTACCTATGTAACGTTCCAACATCTTAATACTCCAATACTTAATGAATCTAAAAGAAATTTCTATGAGGATGAAAAATTAGTCGATCCTGTTCCAGGAACTATTGAACCTGGTGCAAGTATTTTACCATCCCAAAAATTCGTTAATGGAGTTGCAGTAAATTCTCCAAGTGGGGTAGAATCCACCTTCAAGTCTATTAGACACTCAGTCCATAAT
This sequence comes from Yamadazyma kanchanaburiensis, assembly GCA_030555785.1. Classification (NCBI taxonomy): domain Eukaryota; kingdom Fungi; phylum Ascomycota; class Pichiomycetes; order Serinales; family Debaryomycetaceae; genus Yamadazyma; species Yamadazyma kanchanaburiensis. Next base: position 24,015 of record JANIVJ010000009.1, on the reverse strand, counting down.
GCCTATACAAAGACAATCGATTATGTCAACCAAGGTTATGATAAATATTATACTACAGAGAAAAATGTATCAAATACTGTAAGTCAATTACACGATAAATCTGAAGATTTGTTCCCAAACTCAGTGTATGTCCTTATTGGAGGATTATCAGGAACGATAATGGCTCGTCAAAGATCAATCTTTGCAAAGATAACATTACCAATTATTTTAGGTATTGGATCATTCCAATATTTCTTACCACAAACATATAAAAGTACCAGAGATTTCATTTGGAATTTGGAGAGACAAAGATTCCCTGAAATTGCTGAAAAGCAATCTGAATTGGTTTCAAAAAGTGGTGATTTAGTGAACCAATTAGAACAAACAAGAGAATCAAGTCAAAAGAAGGTTGAGAGTTCTTTGGATAGTGTAAGAAAGGGAATTAGAAAGTATACTGGGTTAAACTTGGATGAGGATGTGACAAAGAAATAGGAATAAATAGAGACTGTTAACAGGTACTATCATTATACAACTATATATGGGTGACATCTCTATAGTCTGGCATTCTTTTATCTTCTCGACTCTCCTCTCTTTGGCTACTTCTCGACCCTCCTCTCTTTGGTTACTTCCCGTCGTCCCTCTCTTCGGCTTTTTTCCATCATCCTGTCTTTGACCACCCCCCTCGTCCTCTCTGTTTTCCTCTCTATTCTCGTTATTTTTCTCTTCTCGTATTTTTGCAATTGCCGCAAAATGATTCCTGGATATGACGATTACAGTTTGAATTCAGACCAACCAGTCTCCTCCTATGCCAACACTTCAATTATCCCATCTTCATCGATGAGCTCTTTGAAACCAAGGTTTTCAGGCAGACCAGCAAGTGCATTACAAAGAGTTATCAATAAAATTTCAATTATCTCAGGTTTAAAACCTGCTCCTGCACCAGATCAAGAAACTGAAGAAACTCCAGCAGCTCCAGATTATTTCCTTCCAATGGGTAAAAGTGTCAATAGGTCTTTAAAATCTCTTAAAAAGAACGAAACTCGTTTAATTGATACTCATAAACAACTTTTACAATCTTTTGATGTTTGGAGTTATAATGTTCAAAATGGTGAAAGTTCAATTCTTTTCCAACAAGCAGCACTTTTATTTAAGACTCAATATGAAAATTATTCAATGATGGTTAAAGCAGATGAAGAATTTCTTCAAGCAATTAAAGAAGTTATAGAAAGAGAAGGTAAAATTAAAACTATTGCATTTCAAAGAAGAAGATTAAATGATTCATTAAATAAAAATAATGAAACAAATGGTCCATTATCAAATCCATCTATTAAACTTGCTGATGAACTTCAATTGAATTCAGCAGCTGTTGGTGTTTTACAAGAACAGTTCACTAAAAGTATTAATTCAACATTAAAGCAAAGTGTTAAATTATATGCAAAATCATTAAAAATTTCAGGAAGTAAACTTGAAGCCAGTGGTATTCAATTTGAAGAAATCATTAATAAATGGACTGTTCCAAAAAGTCTTAGTCCAAAGTTGGAAGACAAATCAAATACTGGTTATTGTCATCGTTGTTCTATTAAAGCTGGTACAAGAGTTGTATGTCAAAAGGAACACAAAAAGAAAGAATTAAAAGAACCAGAAATCGAACCATTAAGAAGAAGATCATATTCGATTCCAGCACAAGATTCAAGAGATTCAAGAGAACCAATTAGATATGAATCACTTAAAGTTGAGCCATCAAGATTAGTTACAAAACCAGTTGATATTGAAAATATTAATTATGGCCATGAATGGAGATAGGTAGAATAGTGATAAAGTAGTATAATAAAGTATGGTGCAGTAGTGTAGAATAGTGATAAAGTAGTATAAAAATATGTCTTCTTCTGTCTTGTTACACCTCTACAGCTGGCCTATCCTCATCCCTCTTGTTACACCCTACAGCTGGCCTATCTTCATCTCTCTTGTTGCACCCTACAGTGGCTTATCTTCATCTCTCTTGTCACACCCTACAGTGGCCTATCTACTCGTTCATTTCTATCATATATACAAGAATAAATTATCTATGCTTCTGAGTTGTCTCAGATTTAAAAAAGATCTTTGTGATCTCATAAGATGAAATCATTATAGCACATGCAGGGGCAATTTTTATAACTCTTGGTCCAAGACCACCATATAAAGCTTTTGGACCTTCATTTTTATATATATCATATAAAAACTTGAACATCCTTGGTCTAGCATTTTTATTATCTTCAGATATTTGTAATCTGGTTTTCCCTACATCAAAAGGATGAGTTAAGATTGCAGCTATTGTACCAGCAAAAGATCCAGATATAAAACTTGTTGCAAAAACTTTTGAATCATTTGAAGTATTCGAAGTTTGAGTAAAATCTGCTCCCATAAATGAAGAAAGTTCTCGTTTACAAGTTTCATATAATGACCAATAAATACCAGAAAATGGCATATCTCTCCATAGAGTAATTTGTAAACCTTTAAATAAAGATCTTAACCCTGAAGATTTAACATCATTAAAAGTACCTTTAAGAACATTTTTAAGAGCTCCAGGATTTGATCTTGATGATGGAATTGATTGTAATCTTGTTTTCACTAATTCCATTGGTGCAACTGTTGTGGCGGCTAATAATCTTGCACTTGATCCACAAATTAAACTATTTAATGGTCCATTTATTGGACTTCTATCTCTTATATATTCATATCCTGTGAAGTATATTACATTTGCAGGTATAGCCATTAATAAGGATAATGAAATACCTCTCCATAGAGTAGGCAATCCTTCATTTCTACTTATAGATACAAATCCTTGAAATGTTGAATCAATTCTTGAACAATTTTTCACTCCTTTACAATAATCTTTATCTAGCCAAAAGAGATGAGATTGATTTGGTGGGGCAATTTTGGCTACTGAAGGTTCATGAGGGAAGTGTTGGGAACAACAAGGTTTTGTATCAGGCATAATTTCTTGTTGTTGCATACGGATTCGTATTACGTCAAATGGAGTTAAGACGAAAGCTGTTAGAACAGAACCCAGACTTGCACTGATCATTCTTTGACTTAAGGTTAGATCCGAGGGGGCTGATAGACTTGGTTTGTCCAGCGTTATTTGGTTCAGTCTATGCATTTGATCGTCAGTGTGGTTAGACCTTGATAGTAAAGACATAGTTCCTCCGATGACCGGATAATGCGCGTGGGTCTATGTGGTGCGGGACTCGAGGTAGAGGGAGGAAGGGAATAGCGAGGAGGGAGGGACGAGCCAGGAGAGATGAGATGAGGGACGAGGGGATCTGGGACGAGGGAGATCTGGGACGAGGGAGATCTGGGACGAGGGAGATGAGATCTAGGGGAGATGGGATCTAGGGGAGATGGATCTAGGGGAGATGGATCTAGGAGGGAGAGATCAAGGAGGAGATCTAGGGGAGAGATCTAGGGGCGATGGAAACTATTCATCTATTCATCTATCTATCTACTCAATAATCATGGATTATATCCACACACCCATGTACATATATCAGACTGTCTTGATTATGATTAAGTGCCAACATCATCCTATGTGGATGAAAACTCATACTCGACAAATAATTCAGAGTCCTATTACCCAAATATGTCTCGGGACTCTTAAGAGTATGAACTAAATCTCCACTTGTAGTCCAGAAATTGACTTGTTTTGAACCAGTTGCAATTAATGGAGCATGTTCATGTAATTCAATAGATCTAATACTCTTCTCTGTATTATTATATGTCATTACTGGATTATTATTTCTAATATCCCATAAACTAACACTTCCATCAGCACTACCACTCACCAATTCTCTATATCCACCTCTTTGCATTTGAACATTTCTAATAGATGAAGCACTTGAAAATCTTGGGTATTGACCTGAGGTTTTCTTTGTACCAGCCCATGATTTAACCATTGATTCTCTTGGATCTAATCTTCTATCATAAACTTTTAAACTACCATCATCAAATCCTGCAATGAAAATATCTCCTGCAACTTGATCTGATGTTATACTTGTTATTGAAGAGGTTGATTTAGCTGGAATATCAGTCAAACATAATTCTCTTGGTGCATCCCAAATTCTTATCATCTTAACATCTCCTGTGACTAATAATGAACCTCTTGATTGTTGCCATTCACTAATCAATCCAATACTTTTAGATGTTAATAAAAGATCGGTTAATCCTCTCCATGATGCAACCAATTCAACGTTTTGATCCTCCTCCATTGTATGGAAATTCTTATAAATCTTAACAACTCCATCACTTGAACCTGTAAGTAATAAAGGAGAATCATCTTCATTAAGAAATTTAATATCGGTGATCTTTGTACCTGTTGGATTCATGTTACTAAATTTCTTTATAGATTTTTTCAATTCCCAATCCCAAATTGTTAAGTTATCCTTTTCATCACTTGCAACGAGTAATTTTTCAAATTGAGTGAATTTAATATGTTTTGGTTGAGTTTTATTATCAAGTATAATTGGATTTTTTGACCAATCTCCTCTAATAGCCATTTGTTTTTGAGGTTGAGTTTCTTGAATAATTGATTCATTTCTGTTTCTTCTCCATAATCTTTCGATATATTCTTGACTTCCTGGTTCATCAATTTCACTTTTTGACATTTGTGGTTCTTGGAAATATTCACAAGAATATTCAAAGAATCCTGATTCTTCAGGAAGTGATTCAATCTTGGTGAAATCAAGATTTCTAGGGGTAAATCTTGGAGGTTTTGGTCTATATTCTGAATGATACGATGTAATTATTGGACCAGAATTAAGAATTCTCGTAAAGTTATTAAGTTCATTATCTTCATTTATATGAAGAGATTGAATCAATTTTGTAAATGAAAAGTTCTTTAATCTTGAACTAAGTGAATCATTAGAATTAACACTTGAAGAATCATTTCTGAGATCAGAAGTTGAAACACTTCTATTCTTTAAAGTTCCATTAATAGTTAAAACATTTGAATTTTGATTTCTTTGAATATTTGGTGGTGTACTAACTTGTCTTTTACTTGTACCAAGATGCTTATTAACAATTGGCTGACTTGGTTTAAATTTATCACTAATATTAATACTTGATTTACTTAATAAATAATCTTGCATATCTCTAACAAGTGGACCTAATTCACTTTCATTTAAATTCAACATAACATTATCAATCAAAGTTTCACCAAGTTGTTTTACTTCTAAATGAGGATCTTCTGAAAGAATTAATAACCCTTTCCAAATTGAACTAAAAATCGATCCATAAGCTGGAGATTTCTTCCTAAAGTCATTAAGATAATTTGGATTATCAATTAATACAATTTCTTCTTCTAATTGATTAAATGATACAACAAGAAAGAATGTCTGATAATTATTAATAAATTTATTGATGAAGAAAATAATCTCTTTTCTAACCATTGATGATCCATCACCTAATAATCCTAATACAATATTAGCTAATCTTAAATCTTGTTGTCTTAATTCATCTTTTCTCATATCATTATTACCATTATGTTGTTGCTGTAATTGTTGACCTTGAGATTGGGGCTTATTTGGTTTATTATTATCTGATAAAAATGATGTAAGGGCAAGAACTATTGACGTTCTAACTTCTGGAATAGGATCATTTATCATGGTAATAAGTTTATTAAGATATCCTTCTTTATAAATCGTCCATTTACTTTCTGGATAATTATTCCAAAGTTGTGAAAGTAATAAACAACACCATTGTCTTAATAATGGGCTATCACTTGATGTCATATATTTTAAACAATTATTAATTAGTTCAACTGAAAAACATAATCTTTGTCCATTTTTAAAATCTTTTATAAAAAGTGTCAAGATGAATGCACTCATAGCTTTATGATCATCATTTATTAATGTTGATCCATTAAGAATTACATTATTTTGATTATTAAGTATGGAATAGAAATAATTATATCCTTTATCTTTACATAATTCTTGTTGAGTACTTTTATAATCAATTGCCATGATTCTAGCCCATATAAATATAAGTACAGGTTTTAATTCTTGAGCAGGACTTTGAAGTAATTTAAGAACATATGGGAAAATCCCAATTGATAATGATAAATAAACTGCCCAAGGTCCAAGATCTAAAAATTTAGAGAGAAGAATTAATGCTCTTAATCTATGTACTTGAGATAATAATACTTGTAAAACAATCGGTAATTGTTCTGGTGGCTCTTTAGTTGAAGTAGCAGAGAATTTCAACCACATTTCGAAGGCCGTTAATTGTTGTTCAAAAAATGTTGAGTGTTGATATGATGTATTAGGATTTTGTGCTTGTGATTGTGCTTGTACTTGTTGTGGTAATACTCCAGGTGATAATCCTGGTGGTACTTGACCATTATTAATATCTCTAATCAATTGACATAAAACTTGATCTATTGCTAAATCCCATGATTCCCACATTGAATGGAATCTAACTGATTCTGGTAATGGTGGATCACTTATTGGATTACAATTTAATAACGGCATAATTCTTTTGGCCAATAAAAAATTTCTAAATAATGCTGCAACCATTAAATCTTGACGAAATAATCTTTTGAAAATTGGTCTTGATAAACTTGTCCAAGCAATTGTATCAGTAATGGCAGTGAAGATCCAATTCAATTCCCCTAAAGGAGTTCTTCTCTCAGTTAATTTCCCAGGTATTATAACATTTCCAATACTATTTTTTGGTAGTTGATCATAATAATTTTTTTTTAAAGGACTTTGCATTATAAACCATTTAATACTTATATCAATTGGACAAGTTAAACAACAAGTGAAAAAATCAGCAGGTAAATCAGGAGTCATTGGTAATAATTCATTTGATCTACAAGCTGCTAATTGAATACAATCTAAATATGAAGATGTTGGTGATGGACTACTTATATCATGGTTCCCTTCATTATCATCATCTATACGTTTTTGAACAAATTTCTTAAAATTATGAACAATGTGACCTGCACTATTACAATCATAAACAAAAATTACTGGTGCTCCAAGCCATGTTTGTAAGTCGTATAATGATATTGGGATATATTGGGTATACCCTCTATTGAACACCCATATTTCTCCTGATGAAGTTGGTTGTGGTACTCCATGTCCATTATAATGGAATAAAATCCTCTCATCTTTGGCATTTCTTCTTAAAGTATTACAAAATCTTTTAACGTCTTCAACACTTGGATCTAACGATTGTTTATATCTTGTTCTTAGTGTCAATGTCTCATATTGTGTTTGTAGGTTCTTACCAATTGTTTCTATAGCCTTTTTAGTATCAGTAAAAGATAATGGATCACACCAAGCTTCAAGTTTTGCACATGGATAAGTCTTCATTATATCAGGAGGATCAACCCCTAAATTTAAACATAACATCAACATAGCACTAACAGTCTTTTGTCTCTCCTTCATAATCTTCCAATCAGGAATCAGTTGATAATGTTTTGAATATTTATTTGAATTTTTCATATCAGTTGTAACTGGATTCCCATTTGTATTATGACGTTTATCATCAAAATAAATGAAAAAAGTATTTGCAAGGGTAGAAAGGAAATTCTCTGAATTATAATCCTGTTCAAACCCATGTCTCATAGTATTATTAAGAGGTTGAAGATTTCTTGGTCCATAATACGTTATAGGAGCTGGCAGTTCACTGGGCATGGTATGAGATTTTTATTCGCGATAACATCTTAGGATGAATATTTCAATTTATATACCGAGTCCTGATACTTTAATAAAGGAAGATTTGATTCTTCATAAGTTATTCAATCCTAGGAAAGCCATATTTTTTGATGAGACTATCGTTGGGTATATAATTTTAGAAGACTCAGATCATGAATTAGATTATGATATTTTCGTTGATATAAGTATTATTCCAGGTGATATAATTGATACAAATCCAAACTTTTCTTCAAATCAGTTTACTATCACTTCTTTCCCTGTTACTGAAGTTGTAGGATCTGAAACAATTGATGGTAAAGTCTCGAAATTGTTAAGGTTTTCTTACCCTATAAGGTATCCAAAGAAAAAGCTTAATGCTCCTAGAATTGTATTTAAAGCCAATGTCAAGTTCCATGAAAAGAGTCAAACTGTTGATGAATCTGATGTATTGGCTGATTATGTCCCACCAGACGATCGTAATTTATTGGATGAGTTAAGATTAGGTCTGTTCCATTTAGGTAATAATGTTCTCAACCCATCTCAACCTGTAAAAACTACTTCCAAAGGGTCTCCATCTCAGACTATAGACATTTCAGGTATTCCAGAAGTCTCGTCTTGTCTAATCCTTCCGATTTTTTCTGCTCTTGTAATCAAACTCAAATCTACAAAATCGGCTGGGAGAAATAATGAACTACTCGCTTCTTTTAGTATAGAATTAAGTGATGAACTCTTAAAATTTGACTCTTCTCTTTGCATACGACTAGAAGAATTCCAACTCAATTTCTCGGGTCAAATCACAAACCTTAATAATCAAATTTATCAGTTCCCTATATCTTTTAAATCTGATGAATCTATCATGTTAAATTTCAAATTACTTAATAATGATGATGATGTTAAACAAGTTAATGTCAATTTAGAATTAACGGTTTTATCATGTGATACATCATTTAGTGGTATAATTGATACTTCATGGTCTCCAATGATTGATTTTAGTCTTATAGCTCCTCCAATAAGTAATTCTCTTAAATCAATTCTTACACAACCACAAATGTCTTCAATGAAAAGAAAACAGGTATTAAACGGTTCGTCTAACACAATCACATTGAAAAACAACTCTTCAAATTCTGATAGGAAACTCTCATTACCTTCTTCTGTAACGGTTAATCTCGCCAATCCTACCTCATTTTCAAATCTTTATGGACTTAAACTTACCTTCAATGGTAAATTAACCATCAAGTTAGGTGATATAGTTACTTGGAAGATTCAAGCAATCAATACATCATTAAATAAACTTAATCTTTCTCTTATTATACAAAGTCAAAAACATGATTTACAAACTACAAATCCAAATCTGACCCAAACTAACGTACCAACTCCAATAGTATCTGTACTGCAATTGGTACCAGCATACACGAAATCATCACTCTATTCTGTATATAAATCTCATAAACTTGATGATCATGGGGTTGTAATCTTGGATAATGATATACGTATTGGTCCATTGGAGCCTAATTGTGTATTTGAAACTGAGATTAAGTTATTAGGTCTTTCCAGAGGTGTTTATAATCTTGATGGATTAAATGTATTCGATTTGAACACTGGCGATGGGTTAGATTTTGGTAAGTTGGTAGAGGTGTTTGTTATATAGTTAATACAAATAGCATTTCCATTCACATTTATTTCACTATAAACTTGAAGGTTTTCCCTTCTGAAACTTTAAAAGAGTGATTTCGCTTCAGCTGCCTTAACCTTCTTTTCAAAAACCAAGAATTGAGGATCTGAAGTAATTGGATGTTTACTGAAGATACAATCTGGTGCTAATTCTCTCAAAGATACCAAATCCTGTAAAATTGTAACTCTGAGATATCTAAGAAGTTCAACAAGCTTGGGAAAATCCTCATCTCTATCATTAGGATGAATTCTTTGTTCAGCCTTTTTCTTAGCTTTTATCACTGTGTCTAACCATGGAAATATTTGCTGACACAATCTTTGGGGTGGTGATACTGTAGTTCTTGCAATCGGATAAGGCACATCAAGCAAATAATTAAACCCAGCCAATTCTCTCAACATACCTAATTGGTCTTCCTTAATATCACTGGTACCTTCGCCACAGAAAAGTTTAACGAAACTTGCCCACATATTTCCTGATCCCTTTACATTGGCAATTAAACCTTGACGTGGATCTTTTGAAACAGGTGGTGAAAAGATTTTGATCGGTTTATATGCATTTGTTGAGAAATCTATTGTATTTCCTACAGAATCAAACCTTAACCAGAACTTAAATCCAATAGCAGCTAATAAACACACCTCGACATTTGGATGTCTGACAATAAAGTCTTGCTTATTTTCCCTGTCTTTAAACGCTAATTGGCTACATTGATTCCTTTTCAGAATCTCTAAATCGGTGAAGTCAAAAACCTTTTGGTTATCATCTCTTAAAAGATTATAACATCTTACCAAGAAGATGACCACTTTATCAAGAGTGTGCCATGTATTTTGATCAACCATTGACTTGTATTGATTTCTAAGCATACTACAAATACTTTCAAAGTTTCCAATCATCTCTTCTTCTTTGAAGGATTCTTGATACATAAGTTCTCTTTCTTCCTCTCTTTCTTTTCTAGTTTTTAATCCAACTTCGAAAGCTTTTTCAATGGTTTCAATTAACTCATTTGCGGAATCTACTCCATCAAACTGAAAGTTGCACCAAATACGACCAAAAAACACTAAACTCTCTTTGATAAGTGCAATTCCTTCATGGTCATGACAATTATTTCTGGCTATTACCTTAAAAAATTCCTCCATCAAATCCTGTGAGAAAGTTATCAGGTGCTCCGATTTCAAACCTAAGAACATAAGGTATTTAACTATGGAATAGATACATTCTTCTAACTTATTTCTTTCAAGCTTTTTGAATTCTTCTTCGGTTTCCTCATCAAGGCATAAGTTAACATAATCAAACAAACAGCTACCAACCGACAGATCTTCTTTCATCATTTCAAAAGCATAAGGAGGGATCAACAATACCACATCATCATCATTTTCTCCTAAATTGACCAAGCCAGATTCTAAACATTCTCCAAGTAAAGCCAAAATAGGAACCTTGATCTCCCTACATTTCATCTCCTTTGAAATCTTTTCAAGAAATTCCTTATTAGCATCTGGTTCTTCAAACATAGGATCATTGAAAATGTAGTCTACTTGACTAACAGTTAAAGTGGTTCCATAGAAAGGTTGGGAGTCTTCTAATTCATCAGCGAGATCCAATTGTTCAGCAAGGGTTAACTCTTTAGAAGCTAAGGACAGTGATTCGTCTTCAGATGAATCGACTGGTTCTGAGCTATATGACTCGGACTCGATACGCTCTAAGTGCTGGTTAATTTGTTTTAACAAAAAAGATACAATTGGTATGCTTTTCTCCTTGTTTTTTTCGGGATTCTGGGAACTCATAATTAAGGGGAAATAATTAAGACAGAATAATTAAGGGGAAAATGATGTATCACATTTTCCCACATTTGATCTTCGTTTCGCACCCATGTTATATGCAGGTTGAAGCTCAAGTAATAAAGATTATGATGCTTTGAAACTAGAGTTTGAGGTAGATAAGGAAAAGGGGGTTTGGAATTCATCTAATGGAGCTTTCATGATATACTTGCAAGAAAACTGGTAATTTCTAGAGGTGAAATAGATAATTAAGTGATTGAAAAGTATTATAGTTCTACGGGGAAGAATACAAAAGTCTTTTGGGAAGCAATGTGGGAGGGGATTACGGAATTCTACTTCCTTAGCCTTTGAAGGATTCTGGTTATAGTGCTTGTGGTACGTATTCATACATTTCTCTATAGTATTACTATATTCTGTCCATAATAGTCTTAAAACTATAGCACTCTTAGAGACAAAACCTTTTTATCCTGAATGTTTAAGCAAATACAATCTTCTTTATTTAAATTACTTGATTGGTCTCTTAAAGAACTGACAAATTAGATCATTATGTTGTTTCACTGTATAAGTAATCAGTCAATCCGGAAAATGAGGGTCTTGGTTCAATTTATCCCTCACACTACCAAGACCATTTTTTGCAATCGTGCGTTTAAGAAGGGTTTTAGGGGTATATAAAGAAATTTCGATGTTTTTTTAAACTCCTTACCAAACTAATACATTTTTATAATGCAATTTATGAATACTTTTGATTCAACTAAAATTTCCTCCAAATTTGGAGCCAAGATTACTACAGCTGTTGGTATTAAAAATACCACTTTTTTAACTGGAATTGAAGCAAAATCTGCTATTTTAACCATGTTTCCAATTCCAAACACCTCAACACCACCAAATTTTCCTTTTTTTACTACAAGACAATCCAATGGAACAAGAGCCACTGATTTATCATCAACTACTTCTATCTTTACTACTATTTATCAATCTGCTATTAAAGTCTACAAAACCGCTACAACAGTCATTACTAAAGTCTATTCTTTCTTTTCAACTGAATTTAATTTGAGAGATGAATATGATTTTGTTGGCTATAGTACTACCACAAATAACACTGGAACTGAATTAAAATTATCAAATTCTATGGCCGTTACAAATTCCAATAAAAAAACTGGAATTTTTCAAGGGATTTTATCCTATTTAAATATTTTCAACTTTGTGAACTTTAAATTCAATCCACAAATACAATTTTTGCAACCTCAATATTGGGGATTTACATTTTCACCATCTTTCAATGCTAATATGATTAAGAGATGGGTTGGATACTTTCAAACAAATAAATTATTACCAACTACAACTGGTGATAGACTTGAAGCTACTGCTGATTTAGAAGTCAGTAGACCTTTGAACAGTCATAAGACAAGTGCTTCAAAACAATTCTTTGATGAGAATGATGGTACTTTGATTACACCAAGTTTTGCTAAGTTATCTTATCCAAAGATCAAAGATACATTCTTTATTTCTTCACCATTAGAAATGGAATATGAAGAAGACATTTCAGGTGATGAATTTGAAATGTACAAACCAAATATGAACAGAATTAGAAAGACTGGAAAGAGAAAGAACAGTAAAAAGAATAAATGGAGTAGAAGATAGGGACTCCACGAACCTGCTACGAACCTGCTACTAAATATAATACGACGCTAATGATACCGCATGCATATTCAATTAAAAATATAAAACCAAAAAAAAAGTAGATAGTTAATAAACAAAAACAAAAGTTACGAAGGGGAGAGGAGAAGAAGTAGGAGAAAAGATTGTATGGAACTAGACAGTTAGGGACTGGAGGAATAGTAGTTCTATGTATCGCATTTTTTGCAGCAATTAGAAATCTGACATTAGATCTATATCTAGAGTTAAGGTGTGTCACAAAATAAAAACCCTCCGAATTACACCTCTTATCCTAGAACAACCCCCTCCTATTACTCAAACACACCACCTCCAATGGACCACTACCAATCCATCGCCTCAACGGTGATCTATACTACCTGTATGATTTTACCTATTTACTGTACTACACGAAGCCAAAATCTCGTGTCAACACCCAAACTCATCCAAAGCATTCTCATCAACACCTCTGGGTATATACTACTACAAACATCACAATCTTTAAGCTTTTTTCTTATTGTCTTAATACTCAACATCATCCCCACCATCTGGCTCTGTCTAAGAATCCTCAAAATAAGAGTGTCTATCAGATTAATAGTCGAGACGAGAGAGTAGATAAGATAGGAGATAAATAAAGTTTAGTAATGGAGATAAGATAAAGTTGAGTAGTGCCATTCATGGCCTGGCGCTGTGCCCTTGCACCAGTGCATTCACGTGAATTTCGGGTATTTATACCACCGCATACCACCGCATTATCACCATTTTTACGCATACTTAATTCCACCCCAGAATTAAGTAAAAATATTATCGAAATTCCTTATACCGTTAGTTGGAGTCTTCCTCTCAACATATATTACTATATTGATAGCACCATTGAATCCATTTTTGATGTCAGCAATTAATTACGAATCAGAAGTTAAAAAATTCACACCTCCAACATGGACTCATACTGTTGAAGATATCCATAGAGTTGCCGAAGAAATTATTCAACTGGAAACTAAATTATTTGACACAATTGCGTCAATTGAATCACCAAGTCTTGAAAATGTCTTTGTACCATATTTTGAAACCTTTCAAGCAAACGAATTTTTAGAAAATCAAATTTGTTTCTATAATTCAGTTTCGGCCGATAAATCTTTAAGAGATGCATCAATTGAAGCTGAAAAAAAATTAACAAAACATTCAATTGATTTATCACAAAGAGTTGATGTGTTTGAGGTGTTTAAAAAATTGGAAAAAGTTCTTGAAGGTAAAGAATTAGATGATGAAACTAGAAGATATATAGATAAAATCATGTTAAGATATAGAAAAGAAGGATTAGAATTACCACAAGATTTAAGAGAAAAGTATAAGAAATTAAAAGTAGAATTGAGCGAAAAAAGTATTGAACATAGTAGAACTCTTAATGAAGAAAATGGATATGTTTTATTTACTAAAGAAGAATTAGAAGGTGTACCAGAAAATGTAATTAACCAATATGAAGTTGTTGATGGGAAATACAAAATGACCTTTAAATATCCAGATCTTTTTCCTCTTATGAAATATGCAAAGAATCAACAAACAAGAAAAACTGCTTATATTGGTAGTCAATCTAGAGCTTCAAGTAATGGAGATATTTTATTAGATATGATTAAGATTAGGTACCAAATTTCAAAATTATTAGGATACGAGAATTATTCAGATTATGTATTAGACGAAAGAATGGCTCAAAATTCTTCAAATGTATTAAATTTCTTAGGAGATTTACGTGAAAAATTGATCCCATTAGCAGAAGATGAATTAAAACTTTTAAAGAACTTCAAGAATGATGATCTTGTATCCAGAGGACTTGAACCACAAGATGAATTTTATCAGTGGGATATGGGATTTTATAACAATCTTTTATTAGAACAAAAATACAAAGTTGATCATCAAAAGATTCAAGAATATTTCCCATTAGATTCAACCATTGAAAAGATGTTTTCATTCTATGAAAAGATTTTTGATGTTAAATTTCATAAACTCAATCCATCTAATGAATTTATTTGGCATGAAGATGTTAAAGTGTTTGGAATCTTTCAAAACATTCGTTCGAAAAAACCAGAATTCATGGGATATCTTTATCTTGATTTACATCCAAGAGATGGGAAATATGGACATGCAGCAAATTTCGGATTAGGACCAGGATTTGAAATGAAAAATGGTAGACAATATCCAATTACTGTATTAGTTTGTAATTTCACTAAACCAACAGAAACAAAAGCTTCATTATTAAAACATGATGAAGTAACCACATTTTTCCATGAATTAGGACATGGGATTCATAATCTTTTATCAAAAACTAAATATTCAAAATTCCATGGTACAAGAGTTCCAAGAGATTTTGTTGAAGCACCATCACAAATGTTAGAATTCTGGACATGGAGTGAAAATGAATTAAGAGCTTTAAGTTCACATTATGAAACCGGTGAATCAATTGATGATGAATTGATTAGTCAATTAGTTAATTCGAAAAATGTTAATAATGGATTACAAACTTTAAGACAATTACATTTTGGATTATTTGATATGCATTGTCATACAATTAACAATGAAGAAGATTTAGAAAAATTGGATTTACTTGAAGTTTGGAATCAAATGAGAAAAGATATAACTTTGATGTCAACATCTGATGTTAAAACTCCAGGGTATTCGTCTTTTGGTCATATAGCTCATGGATATGAGAGTGGATATTATGGATACTTATATTCACAAGTATTTGCTGTTGATATGTATTATACCTTGTTCAAAGAAGACCCAATGAATGTTGAAAATGGGTTAAGATATCGTGATATTATATTGAAGAGAGGTAATTCTAGAGAGATGTTGGATAACTTAGAAGAATTATTAGGAAGAAAACCAACTAGTGATGCATTTTTAAAAGAGTTATTAGGATAAGTAGAAAATCGTATATTAACTAAGATTCAAAAGGAGTAAGTTTAGCAGTAGCATCATCCCATTTAGCACCATTATAAGTTATATCTTTAATAGCAGCAATAACATCTTCAGAAGTACCTCTAACTTGTTTAGTAGAATCTCTATCTCTTAAAGTAACACTTTCATCTTTAACAGAATCAAAATCAACAGTAATACCAAATGGTGTACCTAATTCATCATTTCTAGCATATCTTTTACCAATTGAAGCAGAAGAATCATCAACTTTAAATGGAACTTGTTCTTTTCTTAATAATGAAGAAATTTTCTTAACAATTGGTTTTAATTCATCATTTGATGATAATGGTACTAATAAAACTTTAGTTGGAGCAACTAATGGAGGTAATGATAAAACAGATCTATCAGAATCTTCAGGTCTTGCCCAAAATTGATGTTCAAAAATACAATAAATAATTCTACCAATACCAAAAGATGGTTCAATAACATTTGGAGTAAATTCTCTAATATGTTCAGTTCTTGTAACTTTACCAATTTTAACAAAAGTTTCATCTAATTCAATATCACCTTCAATACCATCAACTTTGAAAACAATTTTTTTATTTTCATTTAATTCTTTACCTAAATCTTCTAATTCACATTGAGTTCTATTAAGTAACCAATCTTGAACTTTACCAGCATCTTTTCTAAAAATTGGACCGAATTTTTTCTTTTCAATTGAAACTTCAAATTTTTCAACAGTAATTGGTTCAGGTAATGTTTGTCTAACAACTAATTTTTCATTAGTTCTTGCAGAATGAACACTTAAATCATAAGCTGATCTATCAGCACATCCAACACATTCAATCCAACCATAAGATGTTTGTAATTCAGCATCCCAACAATCAGCAGCATAATGTGCCATTTCATTTGATAAATGTTGTCTAAATCTTAATTTTGAATCATCAACACCAATTTTGATTAAAAATTGATAAATTCTGGCAATGAAATAACCTAATGTTTCATTATCAACCATACCAGATTTAACAGCTTCTCCAACAGTAACAGATTTTAATTCATTGGATCCAGCTTCTTGAACATCTTTTGGTAAGAATTTTAATTCAACATCTTTAACTTCATCAAATCTTGGATGATCCTTTGTTTCTGGATCAACGTAATGTTCAATTTCTGCCATTAAAAATTCTCTAACTCTTAATAATCCAGCTCTTGGAGAAATTTCATTTCTAAATGATTTACCAATAGATGCTGAAGCAAATGGCATTTTATCATTATTGAAATCTAATAATTTTGAAAAATTTAAAAATTGACCTTGAGCAGTTTCTGGTCTTAAATAACCTTTTAATTGACCTGATGGTCCAATTGCGGTTTCAAACATTAAATTGAATTCAACTGGTGGTTCTAATGGTCCATTAGTACCTGGGTTAGTGATGTTATGTTTCTTTATTAATTCACCTAATTCTGGTCCAGAAAATCCATCAATTTGATTTAAAATTGTTTCATATTCTTTAACAACTTCATCATCTAATTTAACATTTTTAATTTCCTTAACTTTTTTCTTTCTCTTTTTT
The DNA here is from genome assembly GCA_030555785.1 of Yamadazyma kanchanaburiensis. NCBI lineage: Eukaryota > Fungi > Ascomycota > Pichiomycetes > Serinales > Debaryomycetaceae > Yamadazyma > Yamadazyma kanchanaburiensis. Next base: position 6,788 of record JANIVJ010000009.1, on the reverse strand, counting down.
TTATCATCACTTTCTTCTTCTGGTTGTAATTCTTCACCTCTTGCAAGTTTATCACCTTTTAATCTTGATTCTAAAACTTCTTCAACTAAATGATCAGCTCTAAAAATTTCTCCAGTTTTTAAATCTTTACACATCCAATCGGCGAATTTATCAACATGTCCTGAAGTTTTAAGAACTTCATGAGGAGTTAACATGGTTGGATCAACTTCTAACATATCTTCTTCTAAGACAAAATGTTTTCTCCAAGTATCAATAACATTTGCTTGAAATGCACAACCTGGTGGACCATAATCGTAAAGTCCTGAAACTCCACCATAAATTTCAAAAGATGGAGCGAAAAAAAATCTTCTTTTTAAAACTTGTTCCAATGCATCCCTAGAGAATGGTACAGTACTTTTATTAGACATATTTCTAGTTAAGATTCTTATACTTTTAGTAATATGAAATAAATGAGTAATTTTGATGTGAAAATTTCGCAGACTGAGATGAAAAATTTGAGGGGACATAGACACAAGACACTCTATCACTATCACTCTCCTACACCATCTTCTTATAAATACATTTCCTATACACTAACTACTCTATTGACTCTTTGGTTTTACACAATCTAAATCTTGCCATTTAACATTCTTACTTCTTCTCCAATATGAAATTTGACTATATGGATATGCTGTACTATTACTCTTACCATCTGCATACCATGAAATACATCCTCCAAATTTTGTACCAAAAACTGATTTAGCTAATCTTGCTTGAGTAGTTTCATACCATTCATCATACTTTTCATCCTTGACTGTAACTGACGAGTAAGTACCATCTAATATCTTCTTTGCAATTCTTGAATAATATTCACATCCATTTTCAATTGCTAAAACAACTGATGAATGTCCAGTTGCAGAGTTTGGTCCTCCAATTGTAAAATAATTTGGAGCGTTTTTAACTAAAAAGGTTTCATAAGCACTTGCACCTTCATCTTGCCAAAGTTTTGTAACATTTGCTCCATTTCTACCATTGATTTGATATGGTTGGAAACTTTTATCTAAATTATATCCAGTACATGCAACAATAATATCAGCTTCAATTTCTGTACCATCTTCAAGTAAGACACTATGAGCTTTAATTTGTTTAATCTTATCACATTTAACATCAACTCTAGGATCTTTTAATGAAGGAGCATAAAAATAATCAAAAATTAATCTCTTACATCCAATCTTATACTTCGGAATCAAGGCTTCATGATACTTTTCAGGAATTTCTCTCTTCATGTATCTTAAAGAAAGTTTGGTATTAACCCATCTAACTAATTTACTAATAATATTATCACTTGCATACATTGGATATCTCATTTCTGCAACAAAGGCTGTGATTAATCTAACAAAAGTAAGTCCAAAAGCCCACCTTGAAAGTAAATTGTAAAGGAAGAATAAAAGCTTTGGATGAGGTGGGAAAATATAATGTTGACTTCTAACAACTTGAGTAATCTTTTTTGGTTTAAAATCAAGTAATGCTGGTAATACTTGAGCTGCAGAACATCCATTCCCAATAACAATAACTTTTTTACCTTCAAAATCAACAGACCAATCCCAAATACCTGAATGAAGATAAGTACCTTGGAATTGATCTAAACCTGGAGCTTCAAAAGTTTTAGGTGTAACTAATCCTCCGGTACAGTTGGCAATGATTTTTGTGGTGTGTTGATATTTTTGACCTGTTTCAATATCAACAGCTTCAATAACCCATTCTTGATTTTTTTCATCAAATGTGGCTTCGTTCACACATGTACCAAATAAGGTCTTTTCATTCAATCCGTACCTTTCAACAACTTGTTGGATGTATTCTTCCATTTCATATTGAGGAGGACGTAAATCTGACCAGTTACTAACTAATTCTTGAGAATAAGAATACCATAATGCTGGAATATCACTGGCACATCCAGGATATGAATTAGCCCACCAAGTACCACCTAAACTACGGTGTTTTTCAAAAATCATAATATCTTTAGTATTGAGTGAATTGATTGTTTTCATGGCTGCACCAATCCCTCCAAAACCTCCACCAATAATAGTAATAGTTGATCTGGAAGTTTTAACTGGTAATTCTTTATTAATCTTATATTCAGGATGGTTCTCATCTAAGACTTGCTTAGCATCTTCATATTTGATTCTGAACTTATGAGGGTCTTGATGTGACTTCCTAGTAAGGGTGTATGTTGTAGTCATTGGATAAAATTTTTGGTGATATTTGTTGGTTTTTATATCTTCATTGTCCTTCATGTGATATGCACGATTCGGATTTTAATTATGAAATGCGGAGATGATAAATGCGGTAGAGAAGACAGGTAGGTGTACAATACATATGAAACAAGAGAATATGTTAGGTAGGATACCCTAGGAATGGGACTAGTCGACCTTTGGATCCGTTGTATTCGATATATGATTCTCATTTAGTGACTTGTATTGTAAGAACGCTTTATGATCACCTGTGAATTTGCAGCAATGTGAAAAGACTTGGTCTGCCATCGGATGAGAAAATGATTTAAGGTACCAATTACGGCTACACGAATGGGAGTGTGTGGGAAATAATGATATAACACACTGGATTTAGTTTTACTGTAGTCATTTGGGTGTCTGGTATGTCCTTGGGACGTCTGGTGTGTCTCGTATATTTGGTGTGTCCAGCACTCACTCTAATTACCTACTGTGACTCTCATTCACAGGCTCAAGTTGGCCCTTCGGTAAAAGTAGCACCCGGATTGTGGGGAAAAAGTCAAATCTTATTCATCGCCAAATGTTCAAGATTATAGGAGAGTTGTTAAGCATGAATAAGAACACATAGTGAGATCAAGTACTTAATTCAATATATGTGTCGGATTTATACTCTGATATTCCCATTAATCCTCAATTATTATGTTTTTAGGAATTTTGAAATATTATTCTTCATACAAATCTTAATCCCTAATCCTTTATCAACACAACCCTCTTATGTTTTATAACAATTTCTTCAATTCTTGTATTTCACTTAAATTTCCCTATACCCATCTCGAATATCTTGCAGGATGTCTCACATTATTAGGTAATCTTGCGACACCTCCACAATTTGGTGTCATGTCTTCGCACATGAATTTTTAATACCACCTCGGTTATTAATATTAGTGCGTACATCGCGAGACTTGGGCCGAGGACAAGAATGTAGATAGTTAGATAGTGGTTGGTTAGGATCAAAGAAAGGTAAAGAAGTGAAAGGTTAGTGTTAGTACTAGTCAATTGAGTTGTATGTATTCTTTTGTGTTTATCTCCTCCTTCAATTCTTCCATTTTCCCCTCCCCCCTCTTATCTCGGTTATACCACGGTTCGCAGGATAATACCGATCCAATGTCTAGATCCACCGTCTTCATCTCTTCAATTATAGAAACAAGACATATATTACCCTACCATCATTATCATTCCATCTCTACCCTTTCCGTCCCCTTCCTCCGTTTCCAAAACCTCTTTAACCATTAAAAAAAATCACACCCCGCAAAATAATCACAGTCAATTTCACACACTCTCACATATAAATAGGCACAAATCTCGCTTGCTAAAAAATCTAACCACCACAAATAAAATGTCAGAATTATCATTTAAAGATAAAGTTGTTGTTGTTACAGGAGCTGGGGGTGCTTTAGGTAAACATTATTGTAAAGAATATGCCAAAAGAGGAGCCAAAGTTGTTGTAAATGATTTAGGTATGAAAAATGGAATTAGTGAAGCAGCTGATAAAGTTGTTGCCGAAATTAAAGCAGCAGGAGGAATTGCCGTTGCAGATTATAACAATGTTTTAGACGCTGAAAAGATTATTGAAACAGCTGTTAAGAATTTCGGTACAATTCATATTTTAATTAATAATGCTGGTATTCTTAGAGATGCCCAATTTAAAAAAATGACCCCAGAACAATATAAATTGATTATTGATATTCATGTTAATGGTGCATTTAAAGCCACCTCAGCAGCTTGGCCATACTTTAGAAAACAAGAATATGGTAGAATTATTAATACTGCATCACCAGCAGGTTTATATGGTAATTTTGGACAAACCAATTATTCAGCAGCTAAAAGTGGATTAATTGGATTCACTGAAACTTTAGCAAGAGAAGGTGATAAATATAATATCTATTCAAATGTTATTGCCCCATTAGCTAGAAGTCCAATGACTGAAAATATTTTACCAGAAAGTATTTTAGAACAATTAGGTCCTGATAAGATTGCCCCATTAGTTTTATATTTAACTCATGATGAAGCTGAAAGTAATGGATCAATTTATGAATTAGCCGCTGGATTCTATTCTCAAATTAGATGGGAAAGAAGTGGAGGTGTTTTATTCAAACCTGATGAATCTTTTAATGCTGAATTAGTTGGTAAGAAATTTGAAGAAATTTTAGATTTCGATGATAGTTCTAAACCTGAATTATTAAAGAACCAAAATCCTCAAATGTTGAATGATTATTTATCACTTAATAAAGCCGCTAGAGATTTATCATCAAATGATTTATCTGGAGCTCCACAAGTTAGTCTTAAAGATAAGGTTGTTTTAATTACCGGTGCAGGTGCTGGTTTAGGTAGAGACTATGCGTTATTTTTTGCTAAATATGGTGCCAAAGTTGTTGTTAATGATTTTGCTGATCCTTCAAAAGTTGTTGAAGAAATTAAAAGTCGTGGAGGTGAAGCTCATGGTGATAAACATGATGTTGCAACTCAAAGTAAAGAAATCATTGAAAATGTTATTAATAAATATGGTACAATTGATGTCTTAGTTAATAACGCTGGTATCTTGAGAGATAAATCATTTGCTAAAATGACTGAAAAAGAATGGTTACAAGTCCAACAAGTTCATTTAGATGGTACTTTTAACTTGACTAGATTAGCTTGGCCTTATTTCTTAGAAAAGAAATATGGTAGAGTTATTAATATTAGTTCAACTTCTGGTATTTATGGTAACTTTGGTCAAGCCAATTATTCAACTGCTAAATGTGCAATTATTGGATTATCAAAAACTCTTGCAATTGAAGGTGCTAAAGCAAATATTAAAGTTAATACTGTTGCTCCTCATGCTGAAACTGCAATGACTTTAACCATCTTTTCAGAATCTGATAAGAATTTATATCCTCCAGAATTAGTTGCACCATTATTAGTTTACTTAGCATCTGATGATGTTCCAGTTACTGGTCACTTGTTTGAAGCTGGTGGTGGTTGGATTGGTACTACAAGATGGCAAAGATCAAAGGGTGTTGTTTGTAGAGATCCAGTTGTTACCCCAGAATTCATTAAGAATAACTTTGAACAAATTAGAGATTTTACTGAATATTCTAATCCAACTTCTACTACTGAATCTTCAATGGAAATTTTAGCTGCTGTTGAACCAGAAGAAGAAGAGGAAGAAGAGGAAGATGATGATGAAGATGAAGATGAAGAAGATCCAATCTTCCATTATGGTGATAAAGAAGTTATCTTATATAACATTTCTATTGGTGCCAAAGCAAATGAATTAAAATATGTTTATGAAAATGATAGTGATTTCCAAGTTGTTCCAACCTTTGGACACTTACCAACTTTCAATTCAACTGCTTCACAATTATCATTCAGTAAACTCTTGAAGAATTTCAATCCAATGTTATTATTACATGGAGAACATTATATCAAGATTGATCAATGGCCAATTCCTGTTGAAGCAAGTATTAAGACTTCATTCAACCCATTAGCTATTACTCAAAAGGGTACTAATACAATTGTTGTTCATGGAAGTAAATCAGTTGATGCAGAAACTGGAGAACCAGTTTTCTCAAATGAAGCAACATATTTCATTAGAAATTGTGAAGGTGAAACTAAATCTTATGGAGAAAGAAAATCCTTTGCAACTTCACAATTCCCAGCACCAAAATCTTCACCAGATTTTGAATCAACTATTACTGTTAGTGAAGATCAAGCAGCTTTCTATAGATTAACAGGTGATAGAAATCCTTTACATATTGATCCAGCTTTTGCTGCAGGTGCTAAATTTGATAAACCAATTTTACATGGTATGTGTACTTATGGATTAAGTGCCAAAGTTTTATTAGATAAATTTGGTCCATTTGATGAAATTAAGGGTAGATTTACTGGTATTGTTTTCCCAGGTGAAACCTTGAAGGTCTTAGCTTGGAAAGATGGTGATGTTGTTACATTCCAAACTCATGTAGTTGAAAGGGGTACAATTGCTATTAACAATGCAGCTATTAAATTACTTGGTAACAAAGCCAATTTATAGGGAATAAATGTTTAAGAAATGAGGTGGTGTAGTGTAGTACTCTACTCAAGACTCTACAAGACTACTCTACAAGACGACTCTACAAGACGACTCTATAAGACGACTCTACAAGACGACTCTATAAGACTCCACTCTACAAGACGACTCTACAAGACGACTCTATAAGACTCCACTCTACAAGACTACTCTATTGTAATCACTCTACTGTCTCTACTCTACTGTCTCTACTCTACTGTCTCTACTCTACTGTCACTCTGTCACTCTGTCACTCTGTCACTCTGTCACTCTGTCACTCTGTCACTCTGTCACTCTGTCACACTCTGTCACTCTGTCACTCTGTCACTCTGTCACTCTGTCACTCTGTCACTCTGTCACTCTGTCTCTTTGTCCTTCTGTTACTCTATCATTTTTTTACTTTATTACTCTATCCCTTCATTTCTATTTTACTATTTTCTCTTTGTTTCTTTTTCCATATTTGATTCTTTTCGTTTGCTATTCTCTTTTTTTTT